>AWWV01009598.1:0-54037 GCA_001974805.1 Corchorus capsularis | reverse complement strand
AGGTTTTTTTTTTTTTTTTTAGTGAAAAGTCAGCTGAGTTTCAGAAGCATACAAACAACACGTACCATATAATGGCCGAATTTTATTTTATTTTTTGAAAAAAAAAAGACCACATATATCTATACTATATATAAAAGTACGAGTTTTTGAGAAACTTTTGAATTGCCTATTGTATCCTTATTTTTCAAATATATTGTCTTAAATGCCCTTGCTTAACTATTATAGTTTTATTCTACTAGAAACTCTATTTTTATTCAATTAAATTAAATCTAATATCTTTATAATTACTTTATTTTTACCAAAAAATTTGGATATACTAAAATTTTTTCTAATATACAATTTTATTCTACTAAAAACTCTATTTTCATTTAATTAAATCTAATATCTTTATAATTACTTTATTTTTACCAAAAAATTTGGATATATTAAAATTTTTTCTAATATACAACTTTATTCTACTAAAAACTCTATTTTCATTTAATTAAATTCAATATTTTATATAATTTTTTTTATTTTTACCATTTTAATTTAAAAAGTAATTGTGATTGACATTTTCTATCTGATAGTTCAATGTATTATGATTAAAATTTGTTATTTTCCTAACGTGTAATTATTTTATTTGACTTATAATTATTTTTTTCTTGATAAATACAACTTTGTTGTGGGTTTAAATTTGTTGTTTTATACATTGTTAATATTTTTATTTGTGTGGAATAATTTCTTTTGTTACTTTGATGGTAAAACCCAATGTATATATAAATGGACTGGTCGGGTTGGATTTGGGTTCAGTTTCGGGTTAAGGAAATTTTGGGTTATACGGGTTCGGTTAATTTTTGGTTTTAGGTTGGGTTGAGTTTGGATCGCTCAAATGTCGGGTCATTTGGATTTAGGTCATTTTTGGTTTGGGTGTTTTTCGGTTTTGGGTCATATGATTCCAATAATTTTGGGTTTGAGCCTCTGGTTTAGCCTCTAATTTTCAGGTTTAGGTCTTTTCCGGATTCTGGTCATTTAAATATAATTAATCTCGATTTAGGTAATTTCGGGTTGATCGAGTTCGGGTCATTAATGATTTGGGGTCAAATAATTTCGGTTTCGAATTGAGCGGATTTTTTGGTCGAATCGAGTTGGATCTGGTTCGGTTTCAGGCAGTCGAGTCGAATACCCACACTCGGATGAAATTTTGTCATCTCTAATAATATAATTTTTTAGGACAAAATTAGTAGTGTGCTTAAGATTTTAATCTTTATATAATTTAAAGTATCACGTGCAACGCACGTGGAAGCGAAAGACTAGTTTAGTTGTAAATGTGTTAGTTTACAATGAATATGATAAATTTTCTTAACTGATCACAATGAATAGTATATGAATTTTTTTTTTGGAAATGAATAGTATATGATAATTTCTTTTTTGAAGGAATAGTAAGTACATGATAAATAAACGTATTGGGAAATGGGAATAAAATTATTTACTTATTAACATAGTAAGAACTTCAAATATTAGCTCTTCTTAGCCAAATGCCGAAATCCTTTTTTAAAAGAAAATGAAAAGAGGGAAAAGGAATAAGGGATAAAGAAAAAAAAATATTGACATATTAAGGGAACCATAAAAGCCCAAGTTTCGATGTGGCCACGAGCCCATTATCGTTGGTAGAAGCAACCAAAACCCAATTTCACTATTTAGGCCCCAATTTTTTCCCTTTCAAAATTCAACGGCCCTAAGTTTAAAAATCTGGATAAAGAACAGATCATGGTGAATTACATTATTAATTTAAAATCTGAATTGCTAAACACCGTCCTATTTTTGCTATTCAACACCCCACTTTTTACACCTTTGTCATTTGTTCATTTTCTCCATACTTTTTCTTTTAACTTCAAATACTTTAAAATATTCAAACAACCTTCAAACTAAAATCTTTACTTCAAACAACTTTTTCATTTTTACATCAAAATCATGTCAGATTTGTTTTGTAGATTTAGATTTGGGTTTGGCTGTACCGTGGCAAGGCCGCCCCAGTGGGGCGGCAATGCCGTCCCAATGCCGTCCCAATGGGGTAGCAATGCCGTTGCAATGCCACCCCAGGGGTACGGCTGTGCCAGGGCAGGCCGTCCTCCTGGGGCGGCTTTGCCACGACTGTGTCGGCCCACTAGGGCGGCAAAGCTATTTTTTTTAAAAATAATAATTAGCTATTTTTAAAATAGCTAATTATTATTTTTTTGAAAAAAAAATAGTCTTACCGCCCTAGTGGGGCGGCATAGCCGTGGCTAAGCCGCCCCACCGGGGCGGCCTGCCGTTGCAAGGCCGCCCCTGCCGCCCTCCTGGGGCGGCATGCGCATCAGCCCCAAATCTCCATAAAAATTGTTTTTTTCTTACATCGTCATCAAAATACGGCATGTTATCGTCCATTTCCGAAGTTCTCCGGCTATTCTACGTTCATGATAGCTTCAAGATCTCAGAGGATTTGAAATTTTACAAATTAAACCAAAGGGCAAAAGTGTCAAAAGTACAAAAAATGGGACGATATTTAACAAAAACTGAGACGGTATTTAATAATCCACATTTAAAATCAAATCAAAAAGATTGTCCTTATTATATCTAGTAGTACTCTCTTTTTTTTTCCTACTCATAAATAAATAAACTGAATAAATAAATAAATAAATAAATGTATTTTATTATAAGTGGGATTTATTTTCCCTTCCACAAATACTAGTAATTCCCACCACACAAAGGAATCAAAATGATTTCATTATCCAATCAAACGTTAGACTTCTCAAAGGGGTCCCCTTCACCCTTTTTCAGCTTGATGGAAAATTCATTGGTTGACTCCACTTTCTACAGCTGGTAGGCATCAACTCAACTTTGGGTCTTGAAGCTCTGAATCTACCCTATAGCAATTGTTAGATTCTTCCTGGGTTCATATACTTGTTTTTATATACTTACATACATGTGTAAATATATACCCATTATAGTGACATTTTTTTCCCTCTATGGTAGCAAATAAATTTTGATACTTGCAATATATTATTCATCATCTTATATAGTCTAGATATGAAATTGAGGTTAGGTTAGAATTGTCAATGATACGGTGATTTACGCCTGTTTGGTAGACTGGTGAGATTTGTTCGGTGGAAGTGAAATTTGTGAAATAAGTTACTGTATGGGTCAGATTGGTTACTTTATTGATGAGAATGATGGAAAAATATGCATTTAGTAAACCAACTAAACCTTAAATAAGATAACACTTAAAACTCCGATAAGACCATTTGATTTGCTTGGGAGGCCCAAACAGACCTAACAATGCATCAAATAGGGACTTAATGATGAAGAAGATGTTTTAAGATCTTATATTCAAATCTCACGAGACGTGGGTTTGATTTAACTTTATATTGAATTTGTCTAGTAATATAATATTATCGATTCATTAATTTGCTGGTTAATTATGTGTATGTGTGTGTGTTTTTTTTAATTGATTGGTAATACTCGATTTCATTGTTAAGTAATAAAAAAAAGAAATTTACATTGGAGACATTTCTTCTTGCAATAATGGTGGTGTGCTTGTTGGGATTACATGATGTTACCCCTTCCAAGGGGCCACCAATATCAGTAGACTATCACCATCGAAGGGTGATTAATGGCTGATGACTTCCATTCCAATCTCTTTTATAGTCAACATTCATATCATCAATATTCACTGTTTACTGTTAAATTATGATTAATGAAGTTCATTAAAGCGTATATATCCATATACCCTAATTAATTAAAAAAATGACTGATTTACTGTTAAATTATTTGCCCTAGGTGCTTTTTGCATATAATCTATCTATATCTATATCTATCTATATCTATATCTATACTATAAAGTACGTTCAGTTGTAAAACTTTTGAATCGCCTATTATACCCTTATTTGTTAAATATATTTCTAAATTGTCATTGTTTAGGTTTTTATAGTTTTACTCAACTAAAAACTCTATTTTTATTTAATTAAATATAATATCTTTATAATTATTTTATTTTACTATTTTACTCAACTAAAAACTCTATTTTTATATAATTAAATCTAATATCCTTATAACTATTATATTTTACGATTTTACTATTTTACTCAACTTAAAACTCAATTTTTATATAATTAAATCTAATACCCTTATAACTATTATATTTTACAATTTTACTATTTTAGTTAAAAAACTTGATATATTAGTTTTTTTTAAATTTCTTGAATGACATTGTTTAAACTTTTACAACTTTTTTTTTAAAAATAAACTTTTGCAACTGAAAACACTATTTTTATTTAATTGAATTCAATATTTTTATAATTATTTTATTTTTACCATTTTAATTTTAAAATTTTCAATTAAAATATAAACTAACAAAAGTATTATTATCAAGTTTAAAAGTTAAAATAAGTTGTCTAATCATTAATTATTCATATTTTTTAAAACTAATTAAGTTAAAAATTTATTTAAATTATATAGTGATTGGTCTGTTTTTATTTTTGGAGCATGTTGTCATAACAAGAATTTAAAGTTTTAAAAATGAGAAGAAGAGTAACATACAATTATTTCCTTTGACTTATAAAGTTAGAGATGTCAATCGGGTAGGTTGGGTGGGTTTCGGGTTATCGTCATTTGGGTCCAGGTTTAATGAGTTAGGTAATTTTCTCGGATCATTCGGGTTATCGTTTATTTTTCTGGTCAAATCAGATTGGACAGGTTATTGGATTCATGTCATATTTTGACAGCTTTACTTATAATTAATGGGTCACGTGCAACGCACATGAGAGTGAAGACTAGTATCTAAAAATGGAAAAATTAAATTGTTAAATTGAAAGAGGGAAGGAAGGAGAGACTATGTAGGGATGAACCTTTTTCCTCCAATCATTGCTTAAAGGAAGAAAAAGAAAAAGAATAAAAAAGATGGTTCTTTGCGTATAGAATTCCCCACAATCACAGTATCAAAAATTCCGATTCCATTATATGTATATAGTTTCAGCATCGATCTCAAAAACTTTGATCATCTATCATCCAACTAATTAAATAAATCTTTATGCAAATTGACAATTCATTCAATTAATGGACAATAATTCCTCCCCCACCAAGACAAGTGTGCGATCCATGATAGTTATCAATTTCAGATAAAATTTTGCCTCATCAAAAATATCTAACCCAAAACCCTAAAAACAAATTAAAAAAAGTGCAGTGTCACCATCAAATTTTGCTCCAAAATTCACACACTTTTGTTAACGTGGCCTCTATAATATTCTTCGAACACATCAAAATTTGGGGACCTCTCTCTCTTCTTTTTTTTTGATTGTTTTGTTCCATTTTGGTTTTTGTAGCTAAATATATAAATCTCAACTATTTCCAACACATATATCTTTCTATCTTTTTCTTCCCTAAATTGGGTCCCCTTGGGCGGCTCCTCTCTCCTTCTCTTTGTTATCCATTTTCCATTTCCTTCATCTTCTTTCCTTTCCTAGTAGCCCCAAAATGCTCTACTTTATTCCCACTAAGCTCCCAAATTCCTAACAATATAAGTAATTAATTTGCAAAGGGACAGAGAAGACAGCTGGATGATGATACCCTTTGATTTTAATTTTCTATAATATTTGAGGGCTTATAGTTTTGTCTTGTGAAGCATATGTTGAATTTAGTAACTTTAATTTTGGGTTTGGGACATTGATTCTTGGGATAAATACATTATTTAGTTATTTTTGTTCTTAATGAAGATCTTATTAAGTGGGAATGCAATCATGCATAGACATGAAAAGGAATTTTATCACCTAACGTCCAAATTAGATATGCCACTTGGCAAATAAATCTCTCCAAGTCCAACTTAATACTATAATATTGCAAATTGTATCAAAATATTGCCTCTTGGGGCTGCTTTGAAATGACTAAAATATTATTGTTGTTATTGGACCTATCCTCATTAAGATCATCATATATATCATATAATAAAATATCTTAATTAGATGGCTCGTCAAGACACTCAATTTCCCCAATTTTTTCACACCTTGTGGATGAAGGAACCAATTCAAATAAGCATATAAATAAATTATTTACTTTTAGGTACCCTTAGGGTTAGGCAATCTCACATTCAATGCGTACATAGATATCATTCAAATTAGGTTTGTGGTTTCCAACTTGCATTAAATTACAAACACA
The DNA here is from genome assembly GCA_001974805.1 of Corchorus capsularis. NCBI lineage: Eukaryota > Viridiplantae > Streptophyta > Magnoliopsida > Malvales > Malvaceae > Corchorus > Corchorus capsularis. The sequence continues at coordinate 47,872 of AWWV01009598.1, read as the reverse complement.
AAAATTTTATTTAAATAAATTAGGTACATTTAGGCATGGTAAATTTTAATCATAATCCCCAGCCTAACCTATTACTAGTTTGGTTTAATCACTTTAGTTTTTAAGGCACTAATTATATTCAAATTTGGATCATTATAAGTTTATTAATAATAAGCCTAGAGAGATCTCATTGTAGTCATATTCTTACATATATATATATATATATAATTCCATTAAAATTGATAATATATATATATATATATATATCCATATTATGGAATGATAAGAGAATATAGCAATTTTTGAATCTTGTGAATCTGAAGAAATTTTTGTACCCTATATATTGAGAGACATTGATGTGTTTTGAAGTTTATAGCAAAAATAGAGACAAATATGTGAAAGTGAGAGCAAGTAAGTTTCAATCGATCTTAGTATAGATATATGTTGTTGTGGAGGGAACTCCACGTTTGCTACTTGTTTATCACTCTTGCAAAATTTTGTCTCTGTAGTAATTCGGATAAGATTGAGATACATATATATAAACGATAACACTATATATAGTACTGTATTTTCTACAATTACTCTTCATGGATTGGATTTTTTAGTTTCTATGACCCACCCATGATTGCATTTCCAATCAAGTCTTTTTCATTTCTTTTATTAACATTTAAATTAATTAATTAATTAAATATATATTGAAGTGGTATTTTTTTATTTCAAAAAATTGATATATTGTACTTTTCCATTGAATGTAAAAGTTGAAATTTTGGAGTTTTGTTTTTACTCCATTTTTTTCATTATTCTTTCATTTTTTTTTCAGGGGTGGCTATCCCATCTCCAAGGTCAGGGTAAACCGTCGACCCAATTTGGGATTTACGGATTCATTGAACTTTCACCGACCCAATTTGGAATTTATGGATTCATTGGACTTTCACCTGTGGACATTTCGAAATTTACAGATTGTCTACCAAATAGAAGACTGCGGTCAACGGGATCAAAACTAATCTAACTGGATGGGATGCACAAAGAGTTCTAATCTTAACCACTTGTGTCAACTTGCATTAGCTCATTATTCTTCCATTTCTTTCCTTTTTCACCCAATTTCTTCTCATGTGATGATTCTGACAAATTGGGCACATTTAAATTAACCAAAATCCCATATATAATATAATGTACTAATGGGATTTGAATATGAAATCACAAGATCTCAAAAAATATGAACCTACCAATTGAATCAAAGGTTCAAGTGCATTTGAAGCTAAACTTTGAAAATTCGTTGTTATATATGATTATGTAATATCGTAATTCCGTGATAATTTGCACTGATCTAAACTCATTGGATCATTTCTCATTTATCAATGAATTTCAAATTTTAATGTATTGAGAATATACGTTAGTACCATATTTTACTGTGATTTTCACGTAAATTGTTGATAAAGGTTTCTTATCTGTAACCATTTCACTACCGTTTTGGATTCAAACGGAATTTAAGTGTAAATTCTGTTTCAATTGCTGTTCTAATAATCTCATCTATACAGTATTTAATCTAATCTGTACAGTGTAATCTCATCTGTACAGTTACTAAACAATATCAACCGTACCGTTCTACTAAACGCAATTTAAGTGTTGAATTTTCTATCTCAGTCATCTTAGTTTATCTTAGCAACCTAAAAAAGGAGAAAATCATAGCGTCATATATCGTTGATAATTCCAAGTTCTAGTAAGGGGGTAATATGGGGAAAGTACTAGAAACGGTTGGGGCATAAAAATAACGTGGGATAGGATTGCCGCCAAAAACACCGGCAAAATCTCCGACCAAACTGTAATCATCACGTGCATATTTGCCACGTCACATCTCCTATTTTCTACTCATGTGCTGACGTAAATCCCCGCGCGCCGTTATAATCACCGCCATAGTTCAAAAAAAAAAGAAAAAGGAAAAAGCTACTCGGTCAAAAGTACAACGCTCGTCAGCACACACGGGCCTGACCGCGGGCAGAAATAAAACCGTCCGTCCAACCAATCACTTATCTCCACGTCACAAAAGTATTTTCGATCCAATTTTTATTTTTTTTAATGATTTTCTTTTTCTAATTTTGACTAATTTAATTCTGTCTTTTCAATTAAACGGCTAAGGTTTAAAACTTTAAATTTTAAAAAGAAAATTTATTTATTTATATATATATTTATTTTTGTTGTTTTTTACTTTTTTTTTTTCCTTGAATATTGGAAGAACCCATTATTGTCATTTTTGTACAGTAACAGAGGAGAAGAATAATAAAAAGGTCCCCTTTGGGAAATTCTTGCTGGGTTCTGGGATTTTTAAGTGAATTTAATTACTATTTTCTTTGCAAAAGTTAGGCCTTTTTCTTTATTTGCTTTGGTTGTTTTTAGTTTTGGAGAGAGTTGGGTATAATTTTTCCTTCCTTTTTGAGGGAGAGAAATGGATGATGAATATGCTAAGCTTATCAGGAGGGTGAACCAACCAAGGTATGTTTTATGAAATTTTTTTTTTCTGGGGTTTTAGGTTGTTTGATTCTGGGTAAAGGGTTTGTCAAATTTTCGATTATGATTAATGTTTGCAGTTTTAGCAAGCCAAGCCACTGCTTGATGGGTTATTATTATTATTATTATTATTATTATTTAATTTTTTAAAGTTTTCTGAGTTTGGCTGATAAGAATTTTGATAGAAAAAGTTGTGCAATAGAAGATTGTTTCTTTTGAAATTTTCATAAGAACTGAATAAGTTTCTACAGTGATTTGTCTTGAAAGTGACTTTTCATTTTCTTTCCTATGTTTTCATGGAAACAAGTTAAATTCTCATTTTTCCTTTTTCAAATCCAAAATCAACGGAGCAAATTGGACTTTCCCAACAAATTGAAGCCAATTTGATATGTTCTACTCATGGCTCTTTATCATACTTCTTTTTACTATTAGTAATGAATTTTTGGGATTGGGAAAAAGTATGGTATGATTTAAGATGTCCGGTTTCTTTGTTGCAGAGTTGTGATTGACAATAGTTCTTGTGAGGATGCCACTGTTATCCAGGTAAATTTCATGCTTGGACTTTGCTGTTTAGACACTGGTTTTACTGTGATTAGGTTAAATCATCAGAAGTAGACTTAGTAGATCCTTCAATTCTCAGTTTCTTTCACGTTAATTTTAGCCATCAAGATGTTATATTTGGATTTTGGACCTCTGAGAAGTCGCTGTAGCTTAGCTTATGAATTGAAGAAGAGAAACCAAAAATGAAAAAAAAAAGAGTAGCATTGACGTATGGCAATATTATAGATCAAATATGTTCCACTAGTTAATAAGGTCTTTGCAGTTGGTGGAATGGTTGCTTTCGTGTGTTGATTTGTTTAAAATGTTATTAGGATTTAAAAAACTTACTTCTTGGCACAGGTTGACAGTGTCAACAAACATGGAATTCTCCTGGAAGTTGTCCAAGTGCTTACTGATATGAATCTTGTAATAAGAAAAGCATACATTTCGTCTGATGGAGGATGGTTTATGGATGGTAAGGTTTTATATTATTTTATTTTTTCAATGAAAAAAAAAAGATTCTATGCAAAATCCAGGGTTAACCAGTTACCTATCATAATTTCTTTTAATTATTGCCATGTTTCAGTCTTCAATGTTGTTGACAATGATGGCAACAAAATCAGAGATAAGGAAGTCATAGACTATATTCAAAGGGTAAGAACATGCCCTAATATTACTTAAATTGCAATATTATAGACTACGACTTGTGACCTTGCATATTCTTCTTAATTTTGGCGAGGAGAATTCTTCCTCATTGCTCGATTAGTTCAATGGCTGCCTTTTCTTCTGTCATCTATTGTTTGTTTCTTCACTTTCCAATTCTTCGTATTTGACTATTTTCCATCTTACTTTTTAACTTTACAGAGAATTGAAACTAGTGCTGGCTTTTTCCCTTCACGGAGGGGCTCTGTAGGGGTAATGCCTTCAGAAGAGCATACATCAATCGAACTTGCTGGCACTGATAGGCCTGGTTTATTATCTGAAGTATGTGCAGTTCTTGCAGACCTCCATTGCAATGTTGTTAATGCTGAGATATGGACCCATAATGCTAGGGCTGCAGCTGTAGTTCATGTGACAGATGATTTAACAGGTAGTGCAATCAGTGATCCAAAGCGTCTCTCAACAATAAAGGAATTACTTTGCAATGTTCTAAAGGGAAGTGATGACTTGAAGACAGCAAAAACAGTGCTTTCAGCTCCAGGTTTTATGCACAGGGAGAGAAGGTTGCATCAAATTATGTTCGCAGATAGGGATTATGAAAGGGTCGAGAGGGCTGGAGTAAGGACAGCACAGGATGGGAGCTCAAGGCCACAAGTTACTCTGTTGAACATAGAGAAAGATTACACTGTTGTTACAATGAGGTCAAAAGATCGGCCAAAATTATTGTTTGACATAGTCTGCACTCTTACTGATATGCAATATGTTGTTTTCCACGGAATGGTCAACACAGGAAGAATGGAAGCTTATCAGGTAAGATAGTTTTATTAAAGTAGCTGATAAAATGATCCTAGGAAGTAGGAAACCATTTATGGACAAAACTAGATTGTTTTTGGCGTCATAGTAGTCCTATCAGCCAGGGAGATTGTATTGATCAGCTTTAAGAATTTGACAAGTTGATTTAAGTCAAACCACTAGTTAAATTGATGCTGACGTTGCAATCCATTTTGTGTTGGAATTCTACTCAGTTGAGCACAAGCTTACATCTGCAGACTAAAATGTGCTTATGTCATTAACTGTTTTTTCTTTCCCATTAAACAGAAAATTTCTGTTTGGTTGTAGGAATTCTATATACGACATGTAGATGGGCTCCCCATTAGTTCGGAAGCTGAGCGTGTCCGAGTTATACAATGTCTTGAAGCAGCCATTGAAAGGAGGGCATCTGAGGTATAAAAAACCAGCTCCTTCCTATTTTCCACATGCACACACACACACATGAGGGAAACCTGATTATGGTAAAGCATGCTAATAACTCCTGATTTAATACACTGCACTTCATGGTACAGGGGCTGGAACTAGAATTGTTCACAGATGACCGACTTGGACTCCTATCTGACATCACCCGGATATTCCGGGAAAACAGTTTGTGTATCAGGAGAGCATTAATTTCAACAAAAGGTGGCAAGGCCAAGGACACCTTCTATGTCACAGACGTGACAGGAAACCCGGTTGATCCCAAGATCATTGATTCAATTCGTCGACAGATTGGACATACCTTGCTGCAAGTGAAACATGACAAAAGCCTTGCTCCAAAACCACCTCATCAGGAGACAACAATGGGTTATTTCTTCGGAAACCTATTCAAAGTGCGAACCTTTCAGAATTTCAAGTTAATCAGATCTCACTCTTAATTTTTCTACCTCCCTCTCCTGTATAGTCCCAGTTGAGTAAATAGTTGTACAGGAAAATATCAGATATCAACTCAAAGATATACATGGGGAGCAAGAAAAAGAAAACTCTGTAAATTACCCTCTCCCTTGCTTAGTGCTCATATCCTGATACTGTAAAGGAATAGAGGAAAGCATTAGCCAGTCACTATACTGTAAAAGTTACTGCTGGTATTTGTACATTTCCCATCATATCTCTTGTAAATATCCTCTGTACAGAGTACAGTGTAATGTTCATATGGATCATACGAAGCTACAAGTTTGTATAGACTCAATGAAGAAAGAAAAAATGAAAAATCTTGTGAATGTTATCATATGTATATAAATCTCTCTCTTTTTCTTTCATTTTCACCCTCTATCTCTGGAGCACTAGTGTATTTTTAAGGTTCTAGAGATTTAAGATATTAGTTAAAGGCTGACAAAACGGTAGGCGTTGCTGTCGTTTTGCAAAGAAATGTTTTCGAAAGATATATAACGGCTAGTATCATCTTTCTCCTGTAAGTTACATAGTTGTAAGTAACTTATAACCCCCATGTCTCGTAGCTCGTTCGTGACTCAGTCATGAGACCGGTGACTGACATAGCGACTAGAATAGGCCGAGCTTTGATCTCTGCATCGAATCACGCAATCCCAACTCGGATATGGACACCTTCTCTCGAGCAGACGCTTCACCGACTAGGCTGTCGTGACTCGCTGAGTCCATCACTGGTAGCGCAAGTCATCGACTCCTTCCTCTCCACTCATCATTCTCTCGCTCTCGGCTTCTTCAACTGGGCATCTCAGCAACCTGGGTTTTCTCACGATTCTGTCTCATATCAATCAATTCTCAAATCTCTCTCCTTTTCCCGCCAATTTAATGCTTTGGAAATCCTTTTGAAGCAAGTTAAAGTGCAGAAACTATCTCTAGATTCCTCGGTTTATAGATTTATAATTAGTTCATTGCTCAAAGGAAAGAAAACCCAGAATGCATTTTGGGTTTTCTATGAAGTTAACTCGCCGAGGACAGAACTTGGGGCTGATCTATGTAACTCGCTTTTGGCTGCTTTAGTTTCTGATGGGTACCATGGTCATGCGGAGAAAGTGTTTGATGAAATGTTCCAAAAAGGGGTTGCTTTTAATTCAATTGGTTTTGGTTTGTTTATACGGAGGTTTTGTAAAAATGGTGAATTGAGTAAAGTTTTAAGCTTGTTGGATGAAGTGAAAAAGAGGAATTCTTCGGAGGTTAATGGATCTATTATCGCAGTTTTGATAGTTCATGGACTTTGTTCTTCGTCAAGAGAATCAGAGGCTTTGTGGGTTTTGGATGAGTTGAGGAGTAGAGGCTTCAAACCTGATTTTATAGCTTATAGAATTGTGGCTGAAGCGTTCAGAACAACAAACAGTGTGGTTGAGAGGGCCTTGGTTTTGAAGAAGAAGAAAAAGCTAGGGGTGGCTCCAAGGAGTAATGATTATAGAGAGTTTATCTTTGGGTTGATATTGGAGAGACGGATATGTGAAGCAAGGGATTTGGGTGAAGTGATTGTGAGTGGGAATTTTCCTATTGAAGATGATGTTTTGAATGCATTGATAGGATCAGTTTCGAGCATTGATCCTGCCTCAGCAATTATGTTTTTGAATTTTATGGTTGGGAAAGGGAGATTACCAACTTTGTTAACTTTAAGTAACTTGAGTAGGAATTTATGCAAGCATGGCAAGGTTGATGAATTGTTGGAGGTTTATCAGGTTTTGGCTTCACATGATTATTTCTTGGATATGGAGAGCTATAATGTGATGGTTTCATTCTTGTGCAAAGCTGGGAGGGTAAGAGTGGCTTATGAGGTTCTGCAGGAGATGAGGAAAAAAGGGTTAGCCCCAGATGTCTTCTTTTACAATTCACTTATGGAAGCATGTTGTAGAGAGGATTTAGTGCGTCCTGCCAAGCGATTATGGGATGAGATGTTTGCAAGTGGGTGCAGAGGAAATTTAAATACTTACAATATCCTCATTGGAAAACTCTCAAAGATAGGGGAAGTTGATGAGGCCCTGCGCCTCTTTCAGCATATGAGAGAGAAAGGGGTAACGCCTGATGCAACAACTTACACAACCCTTCTTCAAGGGCTTTGTCAAGAATCAAATTTTGAATCTGCTATAGCGATCTTCAATAAATCTGTAGAACAGGATGTAATGCTTGCACAAAGCATATTGAGCACATTTGTCATTCATCTCTGCAGAAAAGGTATGTTCCTCATCAGGTTCTTGAGTTTAAACATTTTCAAAATTATATTCTGAATATTGCCAAAAAAAATTATATTCTGAATGGATTTATCAATATTACTATCATGCCTTTCCTTGTTTCCTGATGTGTAACTGTGTAAGTTAGGTGGTTTAATAGTTGTCTATTATAAATAGTATGCTCTTCTTGCAGGTCAGTTCCTTATTGCTTCTAAGTTGCTCTGTGGTCTCACTTCTGATATAACAAGTTCGGATGCCCATGCTGTTTTGCTGAAATGTTTAGCTGATGCAAAGGAGATTCAGTTTGCAATTAAACATGTAGATTGGGTTCGAGAAACCTTACCTTTGATGTTGCAAGCTATATATAACAAGCTTGTTGCATCTCTTTCTTCTACTTCAAGACCAGATTCCATTGAGCAGTTGCTTCAAGCAATACAGGTAAAATGTTTACCAGATTGCACTGAAGCATATACCGGATATTAGAAAGCTTTATATTTATCAAACTTCTTGTATTCATTCTCAAAATTTGCACAGAACTTTCAAGCAATACAGAGAAATCGTCTAGATTGCACCGGAGATGTACAAAAATATGCCTAGAGCAAAATACATTAGATGGTTGGAAAATTTCCTATGCTTTCAAGACTTTATATTTCACAGCTATCATGTGCAATTCTCCACTTCTCGAATAATCTTACATTGTTTCCTAAGAAATGGCCTCTGTCAGCTTCTTCATCTATGAAATTTCAGCTCAAAATATTTTCTATTTCATTTAACATGTGATCAGTGTGTTGTTGAACCACCAAGATTGTGGTGTTACCCAAGAAATCTGAAGAAGCCAACACATCACCAATTACACCCAACTCCTCATTTTCATTCCATTCTGCCAACCCTGACAAAATAGGCGATAATCTATCATACCGCCTGCCTACAACTACAAGTTCATACTGATTCTCTAAGCTGCGAAGGACAGTAGCAGTCCCCGGCCCCCCTGTCACCAGTTCCTCTTTGTACATGGCACGATGGTTCCCCGAGATATTGGCTCTAAAATCATGAAGAACTTCATTGTCAAGAATGTTGCCATCAGAATGAGCAGCCGGACATTCTCCATCATGCAGGATTCGAATCAGTGTCAAGTTGATGTATGGCAGTTCAGCCATCCTAACTCCCACAGCTAATGCCTCCCGGTCATCAGCTCCACCCAAGAAGATAACAGCAACTGCATAAGAAGTCCATGTCCAGAGAGCTCTCGGGGATTCAAATGGGCCACGGTCAACAAGTATTGCAACCGAGCAAGGTGCCTTATCCAGGACATTCTGGTTAGCAATCCTGAGGGCTTTTCTAGTCGATTGTGTTTCACCATTGACATGATATCTCTTGTAATAGGGAATTACAATAAGCGAAGTCCCTTTCTCAAGTGCAACTGAACACACATCATTATGCATTGTTTGAGGAGGAGATAATGCAATGAAGGGGAAAACCGAGACAAGACCTTCATAGTCTTTGGCAAAGTTTTTGAAGGCATTGATAACATGTCCCGAGTCACGTGAGGAGAGCTTTTTGGTCAACTTATGGGGAATCAAGAGTGGGATTGCATTACTCCCAGTAAGCTCAATCTGGTGAAGCATGTAAACTCCAATAGGACTTTGCTTGCTGGGATTCAAGGCCCCAAGGAGGTTAATGGCAGATGGAACATGTTCTTCATCATGAATGCAGACTAATATTCTTAGTTCAGAGTTTGGGCTTGAGTGCGTCACAGTTCTTCCATGGTAAAACTTGTACCTCCTTGAAGAATCACCAAAGTATCGTACTATTGGTGTAGTAGCTCCTGTTACAATCAACAGCGATATGCACATAGCCGAAAAGGACTCATCACTTAATATCTGCAATGAGCATCTACATGTGTTGATAGCATTAAGATTAAAATGCAACTATGAAAAGATCAACTAATGTGTACTTTTAGAGATACTAATATTGACTTATTAGCCTTTTTGCCTCCTGAACTATGTTACTAAGGATATTTTGTCCCCTAAACTAATATTGAGACAATTTGCCCCCTGAACTTCCCAAATTCAGGACAATTTGCCCCCTCAGTCAGGGGTTAAAATGTCTTGAACTTGGGAAGTTTAGACAGTTAGTTGTCTTGAATTTGGAAATTCATGGGACAAGTTGTCGCCATCTGAAGTTCAGGGGGCAAAACTTCCTTGACGCAATAGTTCTTGCAGGTGGCAAAAGCCTACTAATATTTAGTGAGTGCTTAATTTATAGTGAAGTCTTTCGAAACATACCCGTTGATCCTTGGCAACCTTATACAATCCAAGCTCGAGAATGCCTTGAAAATTCACCACAAATCCAAGACAGATAGCATCAATGAGTTGCATTTGGTAGAAAAGACCACATAAAAAGGCTCCCAAGAACTTTCCAACTGCAGCAATCAAGGTAATAAACTGAACTCTGTAGAAAGTTTGGATACCAATTGCAAAGATGTCAACTGTCAATCCAAACCTCAAAAAATACAATGGCATTAACACCCAATCGGTTATGACATCAAGCTTTTCTATTATTGCTGACCCCAATGGCGGCCCTGAGGGTATCACCAACCCAAATAATAGAGGACCAAGAGAAAAGTGTAAACCAACAATATGACCAAATAAACCAGAGACTATCACAGCTAAAAACAGCACCACCATTTTACTCTCTTTCAAAGGTTTTCCCATCAAACTTTGCTTCATGTACCAAACAAGTAATGGCCCAAAACACAAGATAATTAGAGCTGCAAAGATGATGCCGTAACAAAGTGTTCTTAAGAAAAGTAATGCGGGATTTTCCCTATTACCAAATACAGTAAGAAACGTCTGAAGAATACAATGGAAGACCCAATTAACCATGGAAGAACATATAGCCATCCTTCCAATCTCTGAATTTATAATCCTAAGCTTAGAAAGATAGTATGCCACAACAGGAAAGGATAGTACGGATTCTAATAATGATACCATGTGAAGTTGCCTCTTATCATTATGATCAAGAAAATGGCCCAAGCCGAAGGAGGTGATTAGGGTTAATAGCATTGGGAGTCCCATAGAGGAAATTCCAAAAGAGAAACACTTTCTGTTTATATTCTTAAGCAACCTTATATCTGTCTCTATACCAATGATGAAGAAGTAGAACATGAAACCTATGGTAGCTATTACATCCAGCATTAGGTAACTTCTGAGAGGAAATATGGAGTTCATGAGCCACGGAATCCGGCCAAGAAATGATGGACCAACAATTATACCGCCCTGATATTATATCATAAAACGAACAATCAAAGTTAGAAACAATTCAAAAACAAAAGGGATATAAAGAAATTATTTCTTGTGATCATTAAGATAAACATTTTTCATTTTCCTCTCTTTTTTGGGGGTTTCTTGTGTTGCAAGAAATCTTCCTCTTTTTTTGGTGGGTTTCTTGGGTTGCAAGAAATGAAGAAACTTACTAGAATTTGAGCTAGCATGACTGGTTGGCCAAGGGGCCTGAGGGAGTAATAGGTGAGGAGAATGACAATAGAGGCAAGGAACATTTGAATCAACAAAACAGGGAGCATATGTTCGAGAGGATTGGAAAGGTAAAAGATACCAATTGATCCAATCTGGGTTATGTTGGAGCAAATGTAACTGAGATTTGCAGAAATGCTGGAATTTGGCAACGTGTTGTCGAACAGGACACTGTCACCAGGTTCCAAAGGTTCCGCTCCTGAAAACGACATGATTTTATTGGATTGTATCACAAGAAACCAACAGTGCTTAATTTCCAAAGGTGGGTTGAAACAAAAACTTTAGGAAGATTGACAAAAAATGAAGAAAGAAAAATGCAGAAAGAAAGAGAGAGAGAGAGGAGGAGAGCTAGTTAGGAAGATCAAGAGCGAATTTACAGGTTAAGATACACATGGACCAATTTTAACCATCAATTCTCCTTATATTTATTTCTTTTTATTAACAAAAAAAAATTATATTATTAAATGCAATATTCTCTCTTTAGTTTCACTTTTTCGTTGATTTTATTTTTTTCCTTTTTTGAGTTACACAAGGATTGAATGAAAAACTATCAAGAAGTTAACTAGAAACCCTTATTATATACTCCATTAGTTATATAACTCTTTTCTCTCGTTGGTTCTCTAATTACTTGGAAAACAAGAACAAAAGAGCACATGTATAATTACTACTATTTATTTATTTATTATTATAGAAATTATATTTCCTCTCGGATTAGTTTTTCTCCCAAAAAAAAAATGTGGGTCTCTAGGGTTATCTATGGAGCTTCAACCAGAAAGATGGCGGCTCGAGCCAATCTCCTATCAAATTCTTCTTTCTTCTCTCTTGTTGGAGCTTCAACTAGGAATGAGGTAACAAGGGAATTACATATTCAAGCATATGTTGTAATTTATTTACTATATATATAAATTTATTTTTGTTCATATATATATATATATTATAATAAATAGATTGTGAAAATTCTAAACATTAATATAGTATTAATATAAACTATATATATGGCGTTGGACCAATGACTTTTGTGGGAATTAAGACTTGAATTGTATGTGGAAATTTGCAATCTTAATTTCTTTAAGTTGGGGAGATTGAATTGCTTATTGAGAAATGCAATGGGGTTTGAAGGGGTTTAATAATGGTGATGTGATACTTTGTGGAAACTAGTCTTCGCTTCCACGTGCATTGTACGTGATACTTTAAATTATATGAAGATTAAAATCTTAAGCATACTACTAATTTTGTCCTAAAAAATTATATTATTAGAGATGACAAAATTTCATCCGAGTGTGGGTATTCGACTCGACTGCCTGAAACTGAACTAGATCTAACTCGATTCGACCAAAAAATCCGCTCAATTCGAAACCGAAATTATTTGACCCCAAATCATTAATGACCCGAACTCGATCAACCCGAAATTACCTAAATCGAGATTAATTATATTTAAATGACCAGAATCCGAAAAGACCTAAACCTGAAAATTAGAGGCTAAACCAGAGGCTCAAACCCAAAATTATTGAAACCATATGACCCAAAACCGAAAAACACCCAAACCAAAAATGACCTAAATCCAAATGACCCGACATTTGAGCGATCCAAACTCAACCCAATCTAAAACCAAAAATTAACCGAACCCATATAACCCAAAATTTCCTTAACCCGAAACTGAACCCAAATCCAACCCGACCAGCCCATTTATATATACATTGGGTTTTACCATCAAATTAACAAAAGAAATTATTCCATACAAATAAAAATATTACAATGTATAAAACAACAAATTTAAACCCACAACAAAGTTGTATTTATCAAGAAAAAAATAATTATAAGTCAAATAAAATAATTACACGTTAGGAAAATAACAAATTTTAATCATAATACATTGAACTATTAGATAGAAAATGTCAATCACAATTACTTTTTAAATTAAAATGGTAAAAAAAAAATTATATAAAATATTGAATTTAATTAAATGAAAATAGAGTTTTTAATAGAATAAAATTGTATATTAGAAAAAATTTTAATATATCCAAATTTTTTGGTAAAAATAAAGTAATTATAAAGATATTAGATTTAATTAAATAAAAATAGAGTTTTTAGTAGAATAAAATTGTATATTAGAAAAATATATCCAAATTTTTTGGTAAAAATAAAGTAATTATAAAGATATTAGATTTAATTTGATTGAATAAAAATAGAGTTTCTAGTAGAATAAAACTATAATAGTTAAGCAAGGGCATTTAAGACAATATATTTGAAAAATAAGGGTACGATAGGTAATTCAAAAGTTTCTCAAAACTCGTACTTTTATATATAGTATAGATTATAAGAAGAAATCTTAAAATTCTCATTCATTTCCAGGAAAATGAAAAAGAACGTGTACGTTTTCTTACAGCTGATTCTGAAACCTCTATTTTGAAAAGAATCAATTAATCGATTAACTATGCCTTTAACTATGCCTCTCGAATAAACTGTACAGAAATTATCTATAACAAGATTTACAGGAAATGTACAAACATATTAACGTGTACAAGTTAGTCGTCAAGGCGTTGGATCTCACCCATCATTATGCGGTTGCTTGTTACCTTGAAACCGAGCAAGGCAGGATCGATCTGTCTTCCTTTCTTCCCTTTCTTCTTGCCACTTTTCCCAGCTTGTGCACCATCCGATGGTTCCGAACCAATGCTACCATTTGCTGCTTCAATCCCATGAAGAACCGGTTTCTTAAGAACGTCAATGAATGATGATGCCTCTGGCCCTGCTGTGTCATTGAGAGATGAAGTCCTTCTAAAACGGGCATCTTTCTTGAGAGATGCTTGAGTTTCTGGATTCTTCATTGAACCTAGATTACCCCCAGCCTCCTGTCTTCCATCTGGACAAAATATATACAAGTGTCATGTTTTCTATTTTTTCTAGGTTCATTCTGTTTATAATTCAAGAATTAGACAAATAAAAATGATACCGTCGGAAGTTGCAAGGCTTGTAGAATTTTTAGGCTTGACAAATCCCATAGAATTTTGATCAGAGAAAACATCCTGGGATGATGGAACCCGTGAGACGGGAGTGCTTTTCTGTGAAACTTTGTCAAGCCCTTTTGGCAGCACCGATTGTAACCTATCAAAAACCGGAGCAAAATTCAGATGACTTTGAAACATGGCTAAAACTAAGCGACGAACAATCATGCATGTGCATGAGCAAAGACATGGCCAAAAGCAGAGGAGAGTGAGTCTCTAGTGTCAGTATTAAAGTAAGACAACTAAGCATTATTTAGCAAGTCTACCATTGTGCCATAAATCATCAAACTAATAGCACGTAACAATAAAATAAACAGTCAAATGAACTCATCAGTAGCAGCAGCTATTCAGAAGCACCGACTAAGCTGCAGTCAGGTAGATATGGATATTTAAAAGTTTAGGCATGACAATTACCTATCATCAGAAGCATTTTCCGTAACTGATTTATCTAATCCAGTTTCATAACTGTGCAACCTGTCATTCCCACCTGCATCATTTCAAGTAACGTTAAGATTTCATTAAAAAATGGCATTTACTGAAATAAAATAATATATAGAAGAAGAAGAAGAAGAAGAAGAAAGAAAGGTTTTGACAGATTACCAGTACTAAAAGAATTATGCCGACTATGAATATTACTTTGTAGCTCACCATGGTTCAAGCCTGTCTCTATTTGTTCTGCCATATTCTCCTCGTTTCCAAACAAAGAGCCACTCATTGCAATCTTGCCTTTCAATCCATTTTTCTTCTCCGTTCCCACCAGCTCAGTGAACTCTTTATCAACTGTTGATTTTCCCATCAAACTAGCATCTGCACGACTACTGCGAGAAGGATCTTCCATACCCAATAAGATTGACTGTTCTTCAGCAAACAAGCCAGAACTGGCATTAAGAGGCAATTTTTCACCATTGCCTATATGGTTGACACCATCACTCGCAGCAACTCCAAAAAAATGATCTTGCATAAAGGTACTTGAATTGGAATTTTGAGAACGTTCCATGAATGAATTGTTCCTGTGAACTTCCTGGTTTGGGAAATGGTTAAAAGGAAAATTGGAACTCTGTGGTTCAGAAATAGGCCACAAGGACTCCCGATCTCTGGACGATGAAATGGGATGCTGATATTCTACTTCGGATGGTTGTCCAGATTGAATGCCCAGCTTCTGCTGAAGAAGGTCCATCAAAGCTTTCTTAGAGTTTCCATGAACTCCAGCCGATGCCCGGGCACTTGAATCTACTTCAGACTCCCTTTTTTGTAGCTCTGCTTCAAGATGTAATTGTTGCATCTGTCTTTCAGTCCAACTCTTTTCTAGCTGCCCATTATTCCTAGAGTGAAAGCTCTCTATTGCATCTGGATGAGAAGCATATAAATCACTTGGTTGCCCACGAGAGTGGTTACCTGAAGAAAAAGGACCAAGTTGGTTGTTGGACTGCATATAGAGATGTTCAGCTAGATCTAGAGAGTTTAAATTGTCTGCTTTGATCGCAGGACCAACTGCAGGAAGACTCGACCTGTCAAATGCTGAAGGGTTGTGGTCAAAAATCCCTCGCAGTTGTTGCTCCTGCAAAGCATGATTTAGCCTAACATTGCCGAATTGCTCTTCAAGAGGTGAAAGCCTCTGCTGATAAAGATCAGAAGCATTCAACCCTGCCGATTGAGCCAGGTGATGACTGCTAGGATTCCTGACAAACTGGCCAATTTCATCTACAGACCACGACCCAGCATTTCGTCTTTCCCCCTCCATTCCTAATTGTTGCCTCAGTGCCATAGATAATTGGTGCGCTTGCAACTGTTCTTGATGTAGACGAAGCTGATGCTCTGTAGGGAGCATATTGCCATACTTGGATTGTGACATGAAATTCAAAATATCGGCCTGTTGACCTTGGAGTGCACTCTGGTTCATTTTGCTTGGATAAGTTGCTCCAGAGATGAATCCTGTGTGCCTTGAAGCATGAGAATTCTGCTGCAATTCACTCAGGAGATGCATTCGCAACTGAACTGGATCAAGCATGTTGTCTCTAGCAGCATCAAACTTGGGCTGACCATAACCCGGATCAGACAATTGATGTTGCAGCAGTTGATCGAGAAGCAACTGCTGAGCATGAGAATGCTGCCGCTGTAGCTGTTGTTGTTGCTGCTGCTGCTGCTGTAGTTGTTGTTGTTGTTGCAGCTGCAACAATTTCATTTGGTGGTGACGAAGCTGCTGCTGTCGCTGAAGTTCCAACTGCTGCTGCTGTTGTCGCTGAAGTTCCAACTGCTGCTGCTGCTGTTGTCGCTGAAGTTCCAACTGCTGCTGCTGCTGCTGTCGCTGAAGTTCCAACTGCCGCTGCTGTTGAAACTGAAGTTCCAAAAGATGTTCCACATGTGGATCTGAGTGATGGATTGCCTGCTGGAGATTGAGATTCTTTCCCTGCATAAGATCCAAACCTTGAATTTGCTCCACACCAAATCCAGCTGAATGTGAAAAAGGATGAGAGAAACGATTTTGCTCTTGAAGTGCTTCATTGGGTAAGTTTTGTGACATTAGGTGCTGTACCAGGTCATAACCCTTGTATTCTTGTTCCCGGTGAGATGAGGGTTGAGCACCAGTGTTACCTAGATGATTGCCTGGGTTAGACAAAGCATTTTGTCTATACTCATCAGACCAAGCCTCTGGAAAAGAAGGTTGTTCAGCCAGTGTACCAACAACACTCTGACCAGAAAAAGTGGCCTCTCTATCAAGCAATTGATCTAAAAACTGCCCTCTATCACCCATGCTTGAAGCCATATTAGATGACTGAGAACGCTTCAAATGAGAGGTGTCTCTCAACTCAGACATTAACAACCCAAAAGGATGCAACTCATCATCTCGATGAGAAGGTACGTTGGTTTTTGAAAATTCATTTGCACTGGACAGATGGCTAGCAGGATTGCCGTGAGAACCTTGAATGTCACTATAACCTTTCAAACGATCACCACCGGCACTTCCGGGCCTTCCAGGAAAAATAATTTCTGTATCACACAGAAGGAAAAGCAGGCATCATAAACAGAGACAATAAACTACAAAATGAACAGTAGGTCCAAACCCAATAGACTTACCCTCTTCTTGAGCAGCAACTTTATGGATGCTTTGATCTTCAGAAATCTGATGCTCAGAATAATTACTCTGATTAAGTCCTCTTAATTGAAAATTAGTGCCAGAAGTCTCAAAAGCAGATGCAGTCCGCTCCTGCTCATTTCCAATGTCAGACCCCTTCAGTTCAAGAGCAGAAGCAGATGAGGGTATGGTCTCTTCCAAGCTGCCTTCAACAGAATCTGGTCCTTGCATTCCAGGAAGACCATTTGCACTGGATGCGGAACCAGAATTCATTCGTAGGTGTGGCATGACATCACCAAGTTCTTGGAATGGTGAGCCATCAGGAGCGTCTGCCAATCTAACAGGCAAGTCTATACCAAAGTAACCTTGCTCAAACCATGTAAGAATATCAATCCCCAGATATGGTCCCTGAATCACCCCTTGAGGATCAAGATAGCATAAACTCAAATCTTCAGGAAGGGTTATGCTTTCTTGTGGACGTGACTCATTATTGCCCTTATTGTTTATCTGGTAACTGCCTTGAGTAGGCTGTAGTGATGGAAAGTCAAATAGAAAACTTGAGTCTTCAGGAAGCTCATTGCCCACTTCAAACTGCATGGATGTTTGATTATCCTCCCACTTACGGTGCTTTTGCAAATTTAAATCTGCCACTTGTTGGTCATCAAAAGATTTTGTCTCATCCATGTTTCTGGACCCACCAATCTGACTAGATGACATCAAAGAATTGGTTACATCCGATGTCGGGCATCTTTGTTCACCTTCTATTGAACTGTTCCTTTCTGTAATGACAAACAGAACAAATGATGAAAATATTCTCAATAAAAAGCTGATAGTCAACAACTAGAAATTAAAGTTGCCTACCCTTTGTCATAATCATCTCTGAATCTGACACATCAAATATCTCAGCATGATTCACTCGGTAAGAACTGTTTACAGGAGCCTTCCCAACAGATTCAATACTATCATCCCTGCTAACCAAGGAATTTTGTTTCCCTTCACCTGAAGAAACATCATGTAAATGAGGATCAGAGAGGAAAAAATAAAATAAAAAAAAAATAAAAATAAAATAAAATAAAAAAACAACAACGACAAAGAAGAAGAGACAAACATAAACAAATCCAGCATCTCAGTGATACTCGGTAAGATTCAACATAGTGAAACACTACCAGCAATGCAGTCATTTGATCCCCTACCTGAGTCTCTTGATGAGTTATAGAGCACACCACTGCTAGTAGTTCTTCCTTTCCATATATCTCCAAGGGCAACCTGTAAGAATCATAAGAACCACTTTGAGGCAACTAAACATAATAATAGAGATTGAGTAGATTTTTCTGTCATAAATCAAAAAAGAAGCTTCATACCTCTTCCTCTGCATCTGGAGGAACAAAAGCCAAAGGCTCAACAGTTTCTTTCTGTGTTATTGGTGATATATGATCCATCTCATCAGGTCGTGTATCAAAATTTGGATCACTCTTTTGTTTGCGGTAAATGTCAAGGAGTTTTCCTCTTGGATAGCGATATGCACTAGAAGTCTTGTGTCTGTCCGCAGGAAGAGATCCAATAACAGAAGCAGATCCTGGCCTTCCATTCAATAGGCTTCCACTAGGATTTGACCTTCCTCGTCCTGCTGCAAATCGAACATTTGACCCATCTACTCGTCCCCTCTCCGAACCAAACCCTGGAGCACTACGGTAAGGAGCAGACCCACCCGAATGAACTTCCAAACGATGACGTGGCCTCCATTTATCACGAGAATCATTCTCACGCTCAGAAGCTATGCGGCTCCCACTGACAAAAGCTTGTTTGTCAGCAGGGGCATCTTCCTTCTCAGCATCGGCCCTCTTCTCTGTTCGAGACTCCTTTTCTTTTTCTTCAGGACCCCATCTTGAAGACCACTTGCCATCTCTTCGAGATTCATTCCCAGAACCACGACTACTGACATCATGCCATCGCTCTGAAGAGGACAATGTCCTATTCTCAGGAGCATCCCTTGTTGAAGCAACATCAGCACGACGGTCATCTTTTCTGCGATCTCTTCGGCCAAGTAAGCTTGTTTCTCTCTCCTCTTCACGCCAGCGTCGACTACTTTCAAGATCAGGTGTAGCCCTCCTCCAGTCTTTCTTGTCTTGAGAGCCATCTAAGCGCCAAGAATCTTTCAGGTTGGGATCACCAGAGGTTCCATGGGCCAATGAATTAGATCCTTTTATATCCTGTCAGAGCAAAAATATTATATAGCACAAAAATAACAGGCACACCAAAATCAAAATAATTGTTGCAACCTGAATAAGGATATACTTTTGTGACCATCAGACAATGAACATTATACCAATTTCTTCATATTCAGTCTTAATAATTTTGTCTGTAAGAGGATATACCATTTTGCCGTACTTGCATAAATAAAGATATATCCAGAAAATAAAAGAAAAGAACAAATTGAACTCTCAGATGACCACTGAAAGTAAGTCTCCTAAAAAAATTTAAGAGCAATCAAAGTGACATACATACCCCAGAAGCTCCAGGAGCTAGCATTTTAGCATCAGTGGGTTTAGCATAAAGCCATTGCGGAGACAGAGGTATAATACTCTCTGAATTTGCTTGATCTATTGGCCAAAACAAAACAAATGAGTAAAGTTTAGAAGAAAGAGCCGCTTAGATATTTTGACAATGCGAAATTTCAAAATAAGTGATAAGACAGATATTTCGACCTTTGGTATCATCAAGTATCGTGAGTCCCTTCACCTCCAAATTCCCATCCCAAGCTTCACCTATCAACAACCAAAACAGAGTAACTATAAGCATTCAAAATTGGCAGAAATCACCGTTTTGTACGTAATAGTTCCACAGTTTTTTCCAGTTGAGTCCCTAGAGATTCTAATAGCGCTGCAATCAAACTTTCAAATCGCCTAATCAAGACCAATGAAACTTGCATTTAATTGAATATTTCCAACAAAATAAAAGAAAAAATATAGTGTAGCATTCTACCAACTTCAGCGCTGGAAGTCAAAGTTTTGCCATAATTATTTGAAGCAATCCAAGTAGAAGCAATCTTGACTTTGCTTTTTCTTTTATGGAAACTTAAATTACTAAATAGTAAGAAGCAGAAACACTTATAAAAGATTGAACGAGATCTTTAGGGAGAATGAAAGTTGAAAAGATAAAAATACACATTGGTTCAAGAAAACAATAAAAATGTAAATGTAGAAAACCTTTGAGGGAGGAGGGATCGCAGGCGGTTTTGGAGGAGAGAAGGTCATCAGGCAGATCGAATTTTCCGTCAGCCATCGAGAATATGGAAAATTTGTGAGAACCTGAAGTCGGAGATCGGAGGAAAGAATCGGCAGACTTTTCTGAAAAGGACGATGATGCAGCAATAGAGAGAACGATGGAGATGGATCAAAATGGCTGTAAGAAAAGAGAGAGAGGGAGAGTTTTGAAGAGAAAGCTGATTTGCAGAGAGAGAGAGAGAGAGAGAGAGAGAGGAATTGCTAGGGTTTCTCAAATTGAAGGTTCGGGGCTGATTTCGATCAGAAGAAACAAAAAAACTGTGATCTTTTTTTTTTTTTTTTTCTAAACAGAGAGGTAGCTTAAATGTATATCAGTATATGCGTTAGCGTTATGTCAAAAATTGAGAAACATTTTGAAAAAAAAGAAAAAAAGAAAAATGAGAAACATAAACCAAACAGTAAAAAAAAACTTGCTAGTTAATTATTTTTATCTCTATATATGACGTGAAAATTAGATTTATATTGATAATTAATTATTCGTACTATTATTATTAACTCCTAAAAATTAAAAATTCGCGCTCATATAAAATTAAGGCTTGGCCAGTTTAGGTCAGGATTAACTTTGGTCATTTTGGCTACAATAAGTCCTGATGGTTAGTCTCAAGTCATTTTGATTTATTTTGGCCACCATCAATTGTAATGATCAACCTTACCTATTGTGATCAATTTTGACCACCAACAATATTAACAATATTAATGATGGTTCTCCTTGACCATTTTGACCACCATCGATCCTGATAGTTAACCTTGATAATTTTTATCAATTTTAACTACCACCATCAGTCATGATGTGTCTATTTTCATTACATTGGGTCTCGATAATTTGCCTTGATCATTTTAGCCAATTTTAGTCACCATGAATTGTGTTAGTTAATACCTTAATCATTTTGACTACCATCAGTTAGTCGTGATAATTAACCTTGGTCATTTCCCGTGATAGTTAATCTTTTTAATATTTTCCGTAATTATAGTGATCAACCTTAGTTATTGTGATCAATTTTGACCATCTTGGATCGTTGCTTTAACTAGTCTATTTTAGCCACCAACATTATTGACCATTTTAGCCAATTATAGCCAACATGGCACCTTGGTCATTTTGACTACCATCATGAAAATTTTGACTACCATCGGGCATCGGTCGTGATATTTAACCGTAAAACCTTTGGTGAAACGTGATAGTTAACCTCTGTCATATACCCATTTTGGCCACCCTTTGTCATACCCATTTTGGCCACCATCAGCCGTGATGGTTAAGCTTGACAATTTTGGTCATTATCGTCCGCATATATAAGAAATCTTAAATTAAACAAGATCAATTATATCATTGTAAATCTCATTCATTTCCAGGAAAAGAACATGCACTTTTCTTACAGCTGATTCTGAAACCTCTATTTTGAAAAGAATCAATTAATCGATTAACTATGCCTCTCAGACAAACTGTACAGAAATTATCTATAACAAGATTTACAGAAAATGTACAAACATATTAACGTGTAGAAGTTAGTCGTCAAGGCGTTGGATCTCACCCATCATTATGCGGTTGCTTGTTACCTTGAAACCGAGTAAGGCAGGATCGATCTGTCTTCCTTTTTTCCCTTTCTTCTTGCCACTTTTCCCAGCTTGTGCACCGCCATCTGATGGTTCTGAACCAATGTTGCCATTTGCTGCTTCAGTCCCGTGAAGAACCGGCTTCTTAAGAATGTCAATGAATGATGATGCCTCTGGCCCTGCAGTGTCATTGAGAGATGAAGTCCTTCTAAACTGGGCATCTTTCTTGAGAGATGCTTGAGTTTCTGGAATCTTCATTGAACCTAGATTCCCTCCAGCCTCCTGTCTTCCTTCTGGACACAAACATAAAACAAAAGATTTTGTGATTGATATATATACATCAAAAGTACTAGGTTTTCAGGTTTTTCTTTGTTCATTCTGTTTGTAATTCAAGAATGAGGCAAATAAAAACGATACCATCAGAAGTTGCAAGGCTTGTAGAATTTTTCTGCTTGACAAATGCCATTGAATTTTGATCAGGGAAAACATCATGGGATGATGAAACCCATGAGACAGGTGTGCTTTTCTGTGAAACTTTGTCAAGCCCCTTTGGCAGCGCCGATAGCAACCTATCGAAAACCAGAACGAAATTCAGATGACTTTGCAATTAGAAATTTCCATGGCTAAAACAAAGTGATGAAACAACAAGCATGTGCACAAACAGAGACGCGGCCAAATGCAGAAGAGAGCAAGTATCTAATGTCAGTAGTATCGAAGAAAGACAGCTAAGCATTATCTAGAGTCAAACTAATTGCAGTCAGGTAGATATGGATATACTTAAAAGTTTAGGCATGATAACACTTAAATATTAATTTACTGTTCAAACCATACAAGATAGAACCTCACCGATCATTAGAAGCATTTTCTGTGACTGATTTACTTAATCCAGTTTCATAACTGTACAACCTATCAATCCCACCTGCATCATTTCAAGTAACTTATAAGATTTCATTCAAACAGTCAGAAAAAAGGGCATATACTGAAAAAGAAGAAAAGAACACGGTTTTGATAGATTACCAGTACTAAAAGAATTATGGCGACTATGGATACTACTTTGCAGCTCACCACGGTCCAAGCCTGTTTCTACATGCTCTGCTATAATGTCCTCGGATCCAGACAGAGAGCCACTCCTTGCAATCTTGCCTTTCAATCCAGTTTTCTTCTCCTTTCCCTCCAGCTCAGTGAAATCTTTATCCACTGCTGATTTTCCCATCAAGCTAGCATCTGCGAAACTAATGCGAGAAGGATCTTCCATTCCGAACAAGAATGGTTTTTCTTCTGCAAACGAGCCAGAACTAACACTAAGAGGCAGTCTTTCACCATTGCCCATGTGGTTGACACCATCACTCACAGCAACTCCAAACAAATGATCTTGCAACAAGGTACTTGAATTGGAATTTTGAGAACGTTCCATGAACGAATTGTTCCTGTGAACTTCCTGATCTGGGAAATGATTAAAAGGAAAATTGGAAGTTTGTGGTTCAGAAACAGGCCAAAATGTTTCCCGATCTCTGGACGATGATAGGGGATGTTGATAATCTACTTCAGATGGCTGTCCTGATTGAATGCCCATTTTTTGCTGAAGAATGTCCATCAAAGCTTTCTTAGAGTTTCCATTAACTCCAGCTGGTGTCCAAGCACTTGAATCTAGTTCAGATTCCCTTTTTTGCAGCTCTGCTTCAAGATGTAATTGTTGCATCTGTTTTTCAGTCCAACTCTTTTCTAGCTGTCCATTATTCCTAGAGTGAAAGCTCTCTATTGCATCTGTATGAGAAGCATATAAATCACCAGAAATTTGTTGCCCACGAGAATGGTTACCTGAAGAAAAAGGACCCAGTTGGTTGTTGGACTGCATATAGAGATGTTCAGCAGCTAGATCTAGAGAATTTAAATTGTCTATTTCCATCGCAGGACCAACTGCAGGAAGAGTCGACCTGTCAAATGCTGAAGGATTGTGGTCAAAAATCCCTCGCAGTCGTTGCTCCTGCAAAGCATGATTTAGCCTAACATTGCCGAATTGCTCTTCAAGAGATGAAAGCCTCTGCTGATAAAGATCAGAAGCATTCAACCCTGAGGGTTGAGCCAGGTGATGACTGCCAGGATTCCTGACAAACTGGCCAATTTCATCTACAGACCACGACCCAGCATTTTGCCTTTCCCCCTCCATTCCTAATTGCTGCCTCAGTGCCATAGATAATTGATGCGCTTGCAACTGTTCTTGTTGTAGACGAAGCTGATGCTCTGGAGGCAGCATATTGCCATACTTGGATTGTGACATGAAATTCAAAATGTCGGCCTGTTGCCCTTGGAGTGCACTCTGGTTCATTTTTGCTTGAATAATTTGCTCCAGAGATGAATCTGGGTGCCTTGAAGCATGAGAATTCTGCTGCAATTCACTCAGGAGATGCATTCGCAACTGAACTGGATCAAGCATGTTGTCTCTAGCAACGTCAAACTTGGGCTGACCATAACCCGGATCAGATAATTGACGTTGCAGCAGTTGATCGAGAACCAACTGCTGAGCATGAGAATGCTGCTGCTGTAGCTGTTGTTGCTGTTGTTGCTGCTGCAACAATTTCATTTGGTGGTGACGAAGCTGCTGCTGTCGCTGAAGTTCCAACTGCTGCTGCTGTCGCTGAAGTTCCAAATGCTGCTGCTGTTGAAACTGAAGTTCCAAAAGATGTTCCACATGTGGATCTGAGTGATGGATTGCCTGCTGGAGATTGAGATTCTTTCCCTGCATAAGTTCCAAACCTTGAATTTGCTCCACACCAAATCCAGCCGAATGTGAAAAAGGATGAGTGAAACGATTTTGCTCTTGAAGTGCTTCATTGGGCAAGTTTTGTGACATTAGGTGCTGTACGAGGTCATAACCCTTGTATTCTTGTTCCCGGTGAGATGAGGGTCGAGCACCAGTGTTGCCTATATGAATGCCTTGGTTAGACAAAGCATTTCGTCTATAATCCTCAGACCAAGCCTCTGGAAAAGAAGGTTGTTCAGCCATTGTACCGACAACACTCTGACCAGAAAAAGTGGCCTCTCTATCAAGCAAAGGATCTAAAAACTGCCCTCTATCACCCATGCTTGAAGCCATATTAGATGACTGAGAACGCTTCAAATGCGAGGTGCCTCTCAACTCAGACATCAACAACCCAAAAGGATGCAACTCATCATCCCGATGAGAAGGTACATTGGTTTTTGAAAATTCATTTGCAATGGGCAGATGGCTACCAGTATTGCCATAAGAGCCTTGAACGTCACCGAAGACTTTCAAACGGTCACTACTAGCACTTCCGGGCCTTCCGGGAAAAATAATTTCTGTATCACAGAAGGAAACACAGGCATCAATAAAAAACAATAAAAAAACAGACACAACATAAAACAAAACAACAGTTGGTCCAAACCAAATAGACTTACCCTCTTCTTGAGCAGCAAATTTATGGATGCTTTGATCTTCAGAAATCTGATGCTCAGAATAATTACTTTTATTAAGTCCTGTTAATTGCACATTAGCGCCAGAAGTCCCAAAAGCAGACAAAGTCCGCTGCTGCTCATTTCCAATGGCAGACCCCTTCAATTCAAGAGCAGAAGCAGAAGAAGGTATGGTCTCTTCCAAGCTGCCTTCAACAGAATCAGTTCCTCGCATTCTAGGAAGACCATTTGCACTGGAGGCAGAACCAGAATTCATTCTTAGGTGTGGCATGATATCACCAAGTTCTTGGAAAGGTGACCCATCAGGAGCATCTGCCAATCTAACAGGTAAGTCTGTACCAAAATAACCTTGCTCAAACCATGTAAGAATATCAATCCCCAGATATGGTCCCTGAACCGCGCCTTGAGGATCAAGATAGCATAAACTCATATCTTCAGGAGGGGTTATGCTTTCTTGTGGATGTGCCTCATTGTTGCCCTTATGGTTTATCTGGTTACCACCTGGAGTACGCTGTACCGATGGAAAATCAAATAGAAAACTCGAGTCTTCAGGAAGCTCATCACCCACTTCAAACTGCGATGATTGATTTTCCTCCCACTTAGGGTGCTTTTGCATTTTCATATCAGCCGCTTGTTGGTCGTCAAAAGATTTTGTTTCATCTATGTTCCTGGACCCACTATACTCACTAGCTGACATCAAAGAACTGGTTACATCTGGATTAGATGATTTCAGGGATCTATTTTCACCTTCTTCTGAACTATTCCTTTCTGTAATAACAAACAGAGAAAATTATGAAAATATTCTCAATGAATTGCTGACAGTCAGCAACTAGAAATGAAAATTGCCTACCCTTTGTCATAATCATCTGTGAGTCTGACACATCAAATGTCTCAGCATGATTCCCTTGGTAATTATTGTTTACAGCAGCCTTCTCAACAGATTCAACATTATCCTCCCTGCTAACAAAGGAACTTTGTTTCCCTCCACCTGAAGAAACATCATGTAAATCAACATCAGGACCAAAAAAAAAAAAACTAATGCAGCATCTCAAAGATACAGAGTCAGATTAAACATAATTAAACACTACCAGCAATGCAGTCAGTTGATCCCTTACTTGTGTCTCTTGATGAGTTATAGAAAACACCACTGCTAGTAGTTTTTCCTTTCCATATATCTCCAAGGACAACCTGTAAGAATCATAAAAACCACTTTGTAGCAACAAAAAAGGACAAAATTGAATAGATTTTACTGTCATAAATCAGAATACAAGCTTCATACCTCTTCCTCTGCATTTGGCGGAACAAAAGCCAATGGCTCAACCGTTTCTTTCTGCGTTATTGGTGATAAATGATCCATCTCATCAGGTAGGGTATCGAAATTTGGATCACACTTTTGCTTGCGGTAAATGTCAAGTAGTTTTCCTCTTGGATAGCAATATGCATTAGAAGTCTTGTGTCTGTCTAAAGGAAGAGACCCAATAACAGAAGCAGATCCTGGCCTTCCATTTTGTAGGTTTCCACTAGGATTTGACCTTCCTCGTCCTGCTGCAAATCGAACATTTGACCCATCTACACGTCCCCTCTCCGAACCAAACCCTGGAGCACTACGGTAAGGAGCAGACCCACCCGAATGAACTTCCAAACGATGCCGTGGCCTCCATTTATCACGAGAATCATTCTCACGCTCAGAGGCTATGCGGCTCCCACTGACAAAAGCTTGTTTGTCACTAGGGGCATCTTCTTTCTCAGCATCTGCCCTCTTCTCCATTCGAGACTCCTTTTCTTTGTCATCAGGACCCCATCTTGAAGACCACTTGCCGTCTCTTCGAGATTCATTCCCAGAACCACGACTGCTGGCGTCATGCCATCGCTCTGAAGAGGACAATGTCCTGTTCTCAGGAACATCCCTTGTTGAAGGATTATCAGCACGACGGTCTTCTTTTCTGCGATCTCTTCGGCCAAGTAAGCTCGTTTCTCTCTCCTCTTCACGCCAACGGCGACTACTATCAAGATCGGGTGTAGCCCTCCTCCAGTCTTTCTTGTCTTGAGACCCATCCAAGCGCCAAGTATCTTTCAGGTTAGGATCACCAGAGGTTCCATGTGCCAATGAATTAGACGTTCTTAAATCCTGTTAGAGCAAAAATATTATAGGAAAAAAACAACAGGCATGCCAAAATCCAAATAATTGTTGCAACTTGAATATTGATATACATTTATGACCATCAGACAATGAAAATTATACCAATTTCTTCAAATTCAGTCTAACTAATTTTGTTTGTAGGAGGATAAACAATTTTGCCATACTTCCATGTATAAGGATATCCATACACAAACCTTTTAAACTCTTAGATGGGCAATAAACGTATGTATCCTGAGAAGAATAAGAGAAATTAAAGTGACATACCCGTGAAGCTCCAGGAGCCATCATTTTAGCATCAGTCGGTTTAGCATAAAGCCATTGTGGAGACAGAGGTATGATGCTCTCTGAATTTGCTTGATCTATAGGCCACAAACAAACAAGTAGTGAAGTTTACAATAAACCGCTGCTCAGATTTTTTGACAATGCAAAATTTCAACATAAGTGATAAGACAGATATTTACCTTTGGTATCATCAAGTAACCCTGTGAGTCCCTTCTCCTCCAAGTTCCCATCCCAAGCTTCACCTATCAACAACCAAAACAAAGTAATTAATAAAAATGTAAAACTGGCAGAAATCACCGTTTTGAATATAATAGATTTTAAACAACCTAACTGAGTCCAGTGAAACTTCTACTTGATTAAATATGATTAACAAATTAAAGGAAATAATATTATAGTATTATACCAACTTCAACGCTGATTGTCAAAAAAATTTCATAATTATTTGAAGCAACCAAAGTAATTTGCTGCTTTGAGCTAATAATATTCTAGCTAGAATCAATCTTGAATTTTCTTTTCTATTAAGGAAGATGAAGTCACTAATTACTAAGCAGTGGAAAGAAACACTTCTAAAAAATCGAACGAGATCTTATTGAACTATTAAAATTGAAGTAAACTAACAAGAACTAATTTTATTGAGATCGAAACAGCAAACATATGCAATAAGCATGCACGAAAATAAAACTGGATGAAAGAAAATTGAAAAAAACAATTGTAAACACATTGGAATGTAGAAAACCTTTGAGGGAGGAGGGATCGGAGCCGGTTTTAGAGGAGAGAAGATCGTCAGGTAGATCGAATTTCCCGTCAGCCATCGAGAAATGAAAAATTTGTGACAACCTGAAGTCGGAGATCGGAGCAGTGAAACGGCCGCGTTTAATAAGGTTTTCTGAAAAGGATGAGGCAGCAGAAATAGAAAGAACGATGGAGAAGACGAATCAAAATGGCTGGAGATTGTAGAGAAATAGAAGAGTTTTGAAGAGAAAGCTGATTCTGCAGAGAGAGAGAAAGGAATTTGCTAGGGTTTCTCAAATTGAAAGTTCGGGTCTAATTTTGATCAGAAAAAACTCCACCATCATATATAGATAGAGTACAAATGGATAAAATTGGCCCCAAATTAACTTAAACTTTGAGCTGCTTGGTAGTGTTTGGGTTGGTTTTTTGGTCCTTTCGTGTGCCATTTTTTCCACAAATCAGGACCGAAACGGCGTCGTTTAGTGTGTTATTTCAGGCTTTTCTGACCAATACAACGCCGGATTCATCTTTGCCTTTACCGGAATTTTTTTTTCTTTTTCCAATTCATTCTATTCTCAGATCAACAAAATCACAATTAGAAGAAATGATGGTTAAAATTTAAACAAAACATATAGAAAATGGAAATTAAATATATATACGTTGTGTAATAAATTGAGAAACATATTAAGTAGAGAAAAAGATTACTTACTAAGGTAAGTTAATTATTTTTATCTCTAATAAGATGTGAAGACTAGATTTTTCAAATTAAATTCTTTATTATACTTTACTACTATAAATTTCTAAATAGTGATTCGCGCTCGCGTAATTGGGGTTTTATATTTTAAATTTGGAAAATAACTGACAATATCAAATTTCATTTTGAAAAAAAAATCAACTAAATTTATACAACAAAATGTTGTCTAATTCCTACCATACGATTTTTATTAATAGTTAGTAGTTAGATGATATCATTAATTGATAATAATAATTCTACAAGAATTCGAGGATTTAGAGAGATTCGAGTGGACTATGATAGAGTGGAATGAATAGGTAAAGGAACATTTTGTTGAGTCGAGTGAAAAGATATTAATACCCCCTCAATAAGAGGAGAGAATGGACATCCAAATTAATCAAGATTTAGGATTCGATGCAACCCAACTCCGAATCAATGATGACAAAGGAAAACAAAACTGAAAATCAAGAAAAATAGTCCATGCATAGATTCCAAAAATGACTTTCAAGACAATGTCAAAAGTGGCTTTTGATTTGTATGAGAAACATTAGAGATAAAAAGTGAAATTCTAAGGTATAAAGTTCTACGAAAAGAGTATAAAATATCTCGAGCACAATAAATAGTTCTTCCTCCTCAAGTCTGTTAGTTGGTTACCATAGTTTTTATTTTAAAATGAGCAACAAAATTAAGATTAGTGCAAAAAGCCTTCAGCTTTAAACTAATCTTGGCTCAGCAGAGTGCTATCAAAAGATTCAGATGAGGTAGGGCCATGTGAAAATGATACAAAGTTAAAATTGGGCATCATGATTAAGCTGTTATAAAAGGTTAAATGATGGGCCAATTGTATCAAATCTAACCCTAACAGCTGATAAATAGAGGCAGCAGCTTCAAGTATGAAAACAAAAACCCCTTAACATTAAAAATAGCATTACCAGAAAATTCAATTATATCCTGCCTTCGAAGGAAAGAAACACTCTTGCTTTGTATCATGAACTACTTTTAAATAACCAAAAATGAAAGAGGCTACTAGCTCCGACAACGATATTTTAGATAACATGAAATGAATTCTATATTAGCGCTTCTTAGGTCATCCTCTGGGCAGCTTCTTTGGCAAGTACCTTCTCCTTGGCCTTGGTTTTTGCCTGGGATTTAGATCCCATGATGCCACCGCCCCATCTCTTCCTGTACTCATCGTACTTGTCATTAAAGTTGGCCTGCAACAAAAGAGGACAAAATCCCGAAATGAAATCAGACCATTTTATGATTCAAAAGAAGAACAAGATACAGATCAAAACTTTATACTACCTTAATAGCTTCCAAGATCCTGCTGAATTCCATCTTATCTTCATTCTTCACGGTAGTCAAGCACAAAACTGATGCAGATTTCTTATGAACAATCTACCAAACCATGGAGGTAAAAAAGTAGAAAAGTTTAGTTTTGCATCCATAACTCTAATTCAGAAGTTCTGAGAATACAAGACAACAGTCAATTACCGCTCCAAGACGAGCTTTTCCCTTGACGATGCAGTATGGGATCTCCATCTTCCTGCACAATGCTGGCAGCCAGACAACCAACTCAATGGGATCTACATCATGAGCAATGATAACAAGCTGTGCCTTGTTCTGCAAAGAAAAATTACTCTCAAGACAATTGGAAAAGAACCACAACACATATAAAGAAGCAACTGAAACACACATCCATAGCAAAATAAATAGACAGAACAGTGATTACCTGCTCAATAAGATAGGTAACATGGTTGAGACCATATTTCACAACAATGGGCTTCTTCGCCTCAACAGGCTTTCCTTCAGCCTCGGCTTGAGCCTTCTTCAAGAGACGCTCCTTCTTTGCAGCTTTGTCCTCAGGCCTGTACTTGAGAAGCATCTTGAACAAGTTTGATGCTGCAGTAACACAAAAGAAGGAAAATTGAAAACTTATTACATCATCCATCAAAAAAGAATACAAATCCCTTGTATTCACTATGTCACCAAACAATAAGAATGCACTTTTCACTACTAAGTGGCATGTAAACTTTCAAACTAATGACTGAACGCATTTTCACTGAACTAGGCAATCTATTTAAGCAAAACTAATTTTGTAGTAAATTACAAAAACTAATTGCAGACAATCAACTATAGGGTTCTCAAAGTTCTTTCTTCTTTCACTCAGAAATCACAAATGAACAAACTTATCATGTATAATGATGAACCAATGTAATTACAACTATCATTTTAACATATTAACGAACTTCAAAAGGGTTCAAAAGGAAGGAACAGACAGGATTCGTACCGAGATTCTTGTCGAGTGTCTTGGTGAACTGATTCAAAGCAGGTGGAACCTTAAGCCTCTGCTTGAGGATCCTCTTCTGCCTCTGAATCCTAACAGTTTTGGGGAACTTAACGAAACGGGTCAGATCCTTCTTTGGTGGCAAATCCCCTCCAATCCCAAACTGCTTCGGCCTCTTTTCAAACAAAGGATTCACCACCTACCCACAAAAACACAAAACCCAAACCACCATTTAAAATCGAACAAAAAAAAAACCTTAAAATTTCAAAGCCGCGAAGTAATGTAACGGACGGAATAAAAATTACCGTCTTCTTCTTAGCGGCAGCCACCGGAGCTTTCACACCTCGTTTCGGAGCCTACATTCAAAAAAATATATAAGGAACATATTTCAACTAGATTTATTCGAATAATCAAAACTAATTAAGCGAAAAAGAAAAGGAAAAGAAGAACTGGAAGTCTACCATTTTTGCAGCTGTGGTTTTTCAGGCTCCTTCGACTTTTCAGCTCTGTGTCTACTTTGAAAGGGGAAAAACCCTAGTTTTGGAAATGTTATATAGCAAGCTGCTAATAAACGACGACGGTTTATGTAGCAAAATCATATTTAATTGGGTCTGTATTTCAAAGCCCACTTTTGTTAATTGGGCTTTCTTTCCAAAGTCTGTTTAAAGGCAAACCCAATAAATACTTTTAGAAAACGATGTCGTTTAGAACAATTTAAAACTATTTGAAATGTCAAACCGGGGAACCGTCACCGGATTCTTTCCTGTAAGTTGACGCTCCTCTGCTTCAAGCAACTGATAAAAGTAAAGCAAGCAACCAAACAACTCTACGCCTCCTATGGACAGCAGAAACGTCGTCGTTTGCGACAACGGCACCGGCGTAAATTTCTTTCCTTTCTTGGCATTTTCTTTTTCCTTATTCCGTTTTCAAATCACGCATTGCAACTCTCCGTAATGATCAGTGTTGAATCAATTACTTTATTAATAACCAAATTTATTCAATTTTAAGCTGAATTTTAGTGATTAACTTAGGCTTAACTCGGAAGCGATTAATTTTTTGTTTTTTAGTTTATTTAACTAGATCTATTTTTATAACTCGATTGCAGTACGTAAAATGTGGTTTCGCCGGAGAAAACTTTCCGACGTCGGTGTTTCCATGCGTGGTCGGCCGACCTATGTTACGGTACGAGGAATCTCTCATGGAACAAGAAGTGAAGGTCTAATTTTTAACTTTCTATAAGCTTACTTATTTAATTCTCCTTTTTCTGTAAGGATCATTTTAATTTCGTTTGCTTTTTAATTCTATTTCTTTTTTCTTTTTCCTTTTTTGTGTGTAACTTAATTTTCTGAATAAGTTTCCTTTTTGATAAAAAAAATAAATTGAAATTTGGTTAGGATATTGTTGTTGGAGAATCATGTGCTGATTTGAGGCATCAATTGGATATATCGTATCCGGTTAACAATGGAATTGTGCAAAATTGGGATGATATGTGTCATGTTTGGGATCATGCCTTTTATGATGAGCTAAAGGTAATCTTTCCTTCTTCTATTTTTTTATGTTGTTTACTTCTACTTCATGTTTCTTTATGTAACATTTTATGATCTGAAGTAAATTCCATGTTGTCTGTTAACAGATTAATCCAGCAGAATGTAAGATATTACTCACGGACCCGCCTCTTAATCCCTCAAAAAACCGTGAGAAAATGGTTTGTGATATCAGTTTTCCTCTATGATGATTGATTGACTTTTTGAGAACATTACTTTAGGATCTGATGAGTTGGGTTTGATTTGAGATTGCAGATTGAGACCATGTTTGAGAAATACAACTTTTCTGGTGTCTTCATTCAAATCCAGGCTGTTTTAACTCTGTATGCTCAAGGTGCCTATGGAGATTAGTGAAGGTTTACATTTTGTTATATATTGTATGTGTGTGTTTGTTATATTCAAACTTGACATGTAATTCTTCTACCCTTTAAGGACAATGGAATCTATAATAAGCCTGTTACCAAGAATATTGTAGCCATCAGATTATGACATGCAAGAATGTTTTATCAAAACGTTTTTTTTGTTCAATTTTTGTACTTTCTCCTTTATTTTGGTGCATGTGCTTCGGATAACCTTGAATCATTTCAGGTCTGCTGACTGGATTAGTTATCGACTCTGGTGATGGTGTTACTCATGTGGTAAAATATTTGAACCCTTTTACTACCCTTTCGTATGGTTTGACATACACATTGTTGGGAGCACAGCAAGTGAAATCTTGAGCATAATTACTTTTTCCTTTTTTAGGTTCCTGTTGTTGATGGCTATTCATTTCCTCATCTCACTAAGCGAATGAATGTAGCTGGCCGGCACATAACATCCTATCTTGTTGATTTACTGTCACGGAGAGGGTGAGGACAAATTCATTGTCAGATGAACTTGTACAATCAATTAGATTAATTATGCTTTTGATCATTAAGTGATTTTTTATTGGTTGCATTTCTGTAGGTATGCTATGAATAGAACTGCTGATTTTGAGACTGTCAGGGAAATCAAAGAAAAACTCTGCTATATAAGGTGAACAAGGTTTTATTCTGTTCTCTGATTTTATGAATCTCATTATAGAATTCAATGTAACATGACTTGTATTTTCATGCAGTTATGATTACAAAAGGGAATATCAACTGGGACTTGAGACCACCATCCTTGTTAAAAATTACACTGTAAGTCCATTTTCTTGTTTCTTTTGTGAATTTTTCGTTCCCTTTTCCATTGTAAGTACTTAATTTCTATATCTCGTGCATGATTTTCTTAAAGAAACTTGATTAGGAATCTAGACAAGTACCTTTTTCCCTTTATTTGCCGTGGTATGGCATCAATTATCTTATTGTGTGGTCTCACTTGTTGAATGGATTTTATTCACCTGGCCCAACATTTTTAGTTTCTCTATCTTTGGATAACAAAACTCTAATCGTAGTCCTATATCTGGTATTGGTATACTGAAAATTTTATTTGACCAGCTGCCAGATGGAAGGGTCATCAAATTAGGCACTGAAAGATTCCAGGCCCCTGAGGCTCTTTTCACTCCTGTAAGACATCAATTCTCTATTGTCATTAACTCCATGTGTTAATATGTTACCTGTTTTCTGGGATTATCTGAATGAGTTGGGCTGTTTCAAAGTCCGTTGATATTTTTCAATTGTAGTTTCTGTTGAGAGCTTTTGAGAAGTAGTGATTGTCCGAATAATATTGCCCTCTTTTGGCTGGGTTTTGAGTTCTTGTGAACTATGGTTTTGAATCAAAGTTCATAAGTCACAAAGATTGTGAAAAGTAAAAATAGTTTCTTTTTTTGCAGGAACTCATTGACGTTGAAGGTGATGGTATGGCTGACATGGTATTTCGCTGTATTCAAGAGATGGATATTGACAACCGGATGATGGTACTAAAACAATTTCAATTATATTATCTTGGTGCTGGGATTATATCTGTGTAAATCTGACTTTTTATTGGCTTTACATTTTCCAGCTCTATCAGCATATTGTGTTAAGTGGAGGGAGCACCATGTATCCTGGATTACCTAGTCGGTATTATATTTTACTCCTACAAAGAATTATGTTCTAAAGTACTGTTGAAATTTGTATTGGGTCAATTTCATCGTCTTCTTTCCATCCGGGTTTCAATTATTGCCCTTGGTCACATTATCCAGGGCTGTTGATCTGTTTATATGATAGAAATTTTACCTTTTGATTCAGGCTGGAGAAGGAAATATTAGATCGATATCTTGAAGTGGTTCTAAAGGGAAACAAGGACGGGTTAAAGGTAAGCTCTTTTTGCTGCTAAAAGTGGAACAGAAAATACTCCATCTTCTTTTTTTCATTATCTATTTTTTATTTTTATATTATTTCATGCCAATTATTGAGCAAGTTAATTTATCTTTTGAGCTGGATGTATAAAAGTAACTAGAAAGACCCGTGATTTCATCTTCTTCTTGGTTTCTCTTTCTTCTGAATAGAAACTGCGACTACGAATTGAGGACCCACCACGGAGAAAGCATATGGTGTATCTTGGAGGTGCAGTTCTTGCTGGGATTATGAAGGTCCATTTCCCTCTCCTGCATGATAATACATAGTTACATACACATGTAACTCTTTTTAATCTCCTTTTTGTAGTAAAAGAAAGAAAGCTTTCATACTTTGTTTTGTGCATATAATAGCATATTGCTGATGACAGTTCTGAGGTAATGGAAGAATATTTTGACCGTTGAGAATAACCTGTGCAGGATGCACCTGAGTTTTGGATCAGCAGGGAAGATTATTTAGAAGAAGGACTCGCTTGTTTAAGCAAATGTGGCCACGCTTGACTTTTTTGACAACTATTTGCTATTCTTGTTGATTGTTCGGTGTTTCCCATTATAATTGCATTGTCCACAATCAAAGTCTTGAACGAAGAACATATATGAATGGGAAAGGTGTCAAGATACCTATAAAGGACCCGATCAGTTGACTTGATTACATTTGCCATCAATTTTCCTATAGGTGACTATGGAGACAGCTCATTGAGTAAATCTCTCCTATATTATTGCTATAATCAAGCTTCCTTGTGCAGTCATGCTATATGCTACTTTTTTACCGACCAAAATATGAAGCACAAAATTTTGGTTTTGGTGTGTATTTTCTTATACAAAGTTGTTATGTTCATGATTGTCTTATTTTCTTGTAGTGCATGAGTTCCTGACCTGTATTTGTAACTACTACCTATTTTGAAATGAATGAACCTTGTGAATATATTGACCAGAAATGCCTCTCTCGTTTTAAGTAACATTTCTTATTCATGATTTCCTCTTTTTTTCTCCCTTTTTCTTTTCAGTTTTCTCAATACCGGGTAAAAAGTTGCTGTTAAAATAGTCTCTATATCTAACATATGAACTTTTTATAACAAAATTTTGGTAACATGTTGCCAGCTTTGAAGCATTTTCTTACAATTTTCTCCCAAGGATTGAAGTCAATATATGGTTTCTTATGTCAATGCCCTAAAACGGTAAGCAATAGTAGGCTATTCAAAGTTTAGGATTTCTTGTTGATCTAATGATTGATTGAAACATACCAACAATTTTGGTGTGTCCAAAAATATGTTTATTTTTCGCTTACTTGACCCGTTTTCGATTCAAAAGCTTGATTAAATCAACAAGCTACATCAATCTATTTGAATAATGCATAGTAAATTGGCAATCTTTCATTTTGGAAGATTCTAATGAAGTTGTTAAGCTATAACTAATCCATCAAGATTATACATATTTTAAGCAAACCCTTTTCATTTTTAATACATTTGGACAAAAGCAACTATATTACTTTTTCATACTTAATTTGATTTAAGAATGTTAGCAGCCATAAAAAGAACATAAGCCATGATGTTTTCAACATCCAAAAATCTCCATTATGACCCAAAGAATCTTATATAATTATTATGAATTATTATGAATGCTTATCTCAATGTCAGTTTTCCCATGTTGAGAAATGATGGAGTTAAGTTTTTTGGCTAAAATTTCAGCAATTCATTGTGTTTCTGCAATAATTTGACAGATAAAAAGCAAGCAAGAATATAGGCAACCTAATACTTTCAATAAAAATCAAATTACATAGTTTTTCATCAGAAAAAAAAAATTAATGTCAAAGAGTGGAGAAATTGATAATATATTAGCAAATTAGCAAAGCAAAAATTGGGATGCCAACCCCCACCAACCAAAACTTGGCTAGGCTTTTTTTGCACACGCCATACTTATCTGGTAAGTTAGGTCCCATAACCAGTGGCCTAACCCCAACCCCATATTTGGACTAAAACAAAAAATTTCTACATTCCAAGAAACAAAGATATTTTGACATTTCTTTCCTTTTTGCATTTAGTATAGTAATAGTATTTTTTTTTCTTTTTTTTTAGCATGTGCCATCGCCAATGAAACATAGCCACATGCCCCATTCATGTCATTTTCATTTCTTTAAATAAAATCTCAGACTTGCCTTATATATATATAGCAGACTCCATTGCTGCAGCACAAATTCGTGACTGACATATTGAGACTAGTGATAAAACTTGTTTCCTTAGTATTCAAGTTTTTGAGTTATTACAATTTTCCCTGCACTAGGGCTTGACAGATTACTCTGAAAAGTTTCTTATAGCTCTTATCAGCTTTTCCACATGGTATGCTTAATTTATCAAATTCAATCAATTCTGCATTTATATGTGCATCATATATGATTAATATATGTATCATCATCTCATTTCTGGTTTTATAAATGATTCAGGGTGCAGAAGTTATTGAAGGTTCTGCTATAATGGAGAAATCCAATGGCAAAGTGTCACTGCTTAGTGTGAAGCAAGGGGAGCCAAGTCTTGTTACTCCTGCTGAAGAGACAGAAAAGGGTCTTTACTTTCTGTCTAATCTTGATCAAAACATTGCAGTGATCGTTCGAACCATATATTGTTTTAAGTCTGATGAGAAAGGGAATGCGAATGCTGGTGAAGTGCTCAAGGATGCTTTAAGAAAAGTTCTTGTTCATTACTATCCTCTTGCCGGGCGTCTAACAATCAGCTCAGAAGGTAAACTGATTGTGGATTGTACCGGGGAAGGGGCTGTGTTTGTTGAAGCAGAAGCAAACTGTAAGATGGAGGAAATTGGAGACATAACAAAGCCTGATCCTGAGACTCTTGGGAAGCTAGTTTATGACATTCCTGGTGCAAAAAACATACTAGAAATGCCACCATTAGTTGCTCAGGTATTTCAAAAGCCTTTCCTAGTTTTTGAAGATTTTTACTTCTTTTACAAGCAAACTAATGAACATTTATGATGTATATCAGTCCAAATTTGACAGAAGTTCTAAATGATATAACATTTCATTTTTCCAGGTGACTAAGTTCCAATGTGGCGGATTTGTTCTTGGCCTGTGTATGAACCATTGCATGTTTGATGGCATTGGTGCTATGGAATTTGTCAACTCATGGGGTGAAACGGCTCGAGGTTTGCCATTAACTATCCCTCCATTCTCAGACAGAACCATTCTGAAAGCGCGAAGCCCTCCTAAGATAGAGAACCTGCATCAGGAATTTGCTGAGATTGAGGACAAGTCCAGCACTAGTGAGCTTTACAAAGATGAAATGCTCTATAGATCTTTCTGTTTTGAGCCTGAGAATCTTGAAAAGCTAAAGAAAAACGCCATGGAAGATGGGGTTCTTGAAAAATGTACTACTTTCGAAGCTCTTTCTGCGTTCGTCTGGAGGGCTCGGACCAAGGCACTTGACATGCTACCTGACCAACAAACAAAACTTCTCTTTGCTGTTGATGGAAGACCTAAATTCAATCCACCACTACCAAAAGGCTACTTTGGAAATGGCATTGTGTTGACAAATTCCATATCCCAAGCAGGTGAGCTATTGAACAAGCCATTTTCACATGCTGTTGGCCTAATTCAGGACGCGATTAAGATGGTTACCGATGATTACATGAGATCAGCCATTGATTACTTTGAAGTTACAAGAGCTAGGCCTTCCTTGTCATCCACTCTACTGATCACAACATGGTCTAGACTATCTTTCCACACTACTGATTTTGGTTGGGGAGAGCCTGTTCTATCAGGACCAGTTGCCTTGCCAGAGAAGGAAGTGATCTTATTCCTGTCTCATGGTAAAGAGAGGAAAAGCATTAATGTTCTTTTAGGGTTGCCAGCTTCTGCCATGAAGCTCTTCCAAGAAGAAATGAAGATTTAAAGAAAATACACTTTCAAGGGATATTGCTGCTCTTATACTTCCATTTCTGTATTCTAAGTTCTATTCTGTATACGTTCATCAGTAAACAGCTATTCATCAGCAAGGGAAAATTCATGCAAGATCAAGTTACCAAGTGAAGTTGGTTACTGATAAAGGGCAAATTGCAGGTGATTATTACTCTGCTGTGTGGGCTGTGTGGGGTGGGTTTTTTTTTTCATTTCTTTTTTAAATTTCTTTCAATCATGAACTTGTATTGGCCAAGAAGTTATGTATCTTTGATTTAAAATTTAATGTTTATGTACTTATACATAGTTCTATATATTTCATTCTTTATTGAAAAAAATAAGTATCATATCTGTTTGCAAATACATATCCTGAGTATATAACCTGAAGAAGAAAAGCAAAAAAGAGAAACAAATACATGAGACAGAAGCAGAGAAGTTAGCTCACCTAAAAGAAGAGAAATATATTTTTTTAGTTTAGAAACAAACACGTTTTCGATTCATAAACCAAAACAAATTATAGGTTTTGGAGAGTCCATGCATATGCATTAAACATCATTTTCCTTATAATTAATATTAGTTAGACTATTTCCATCATGCTAGCTACTATAACTCAACAGGCTATATATAGTCCTAGGGGAAGCATTTAGATATGTATTTCTGCAATGCATATATGCATTTAAACGTGGATTTTTTTCCAAAACCAACACATATATGGGTTATCATTAAGTAACCCTGGTCCAACCAGCTAATTTAGCGGCAGAACTTTGCGCCATTGGTGATTATTATTCTTCAAACTGACTCACAAGTTGCTTTCCAAGTTGCAAACCAGTTAATCTTTCTTGATGACTGCAGATGGCTCGCGAAAATGGTGTGGTGGGAGATCAAGCCTTCAAGTGTTGCCGACAGTCTAGCTAGTATAAAGCTGCTATTAATCAGGGACACTGTCTGAAATGAGAAGCTGTCCTTTTGTTTCTGTGTCTGATCCTTAACTTCAATGAAGTCTTTATTCAACCAAAAAAACATGCTAATTTGGATGAGGAGATATATATATAACCAAAAGCAAAAGAAGCAATTCTTACCCAAACTTCATCCACAACAATGATAAATCACTCTTTTTGTCCTAAAATATGTAATGTCTATCGAAATGGGCCACTGCTTTCACTCTGTTATAAGATTTTAGTTATTTTTAGGCATTGCTTTGAACTTGGCTAGCAGCCTTTGTCATGCTCATTTGATTCTTGTTGGCTAATGCATATATATAATTTGGACCTCTGAATTGGGCTTAAATTTGGTTTTGAAGGGGCCTTGACCCTTGGAATCATAGCTTTTTGAATAATTGTATTTGACATGAGATGGAAGCTTCAAAGCAACAAACAAACATAAAATGCCAGCAAAGTCTAGGAGTTTAGCTTCTTAACACTTTAAAGCAACAACAAACAAGGTTAACCTTAATGCTTTTCGTCCACGGAAGGGTAAACAGGGTCGCAAAATAAAAGTTCAGGACGCAAATTGACACGTTTAGACAAGGTCAAGGACCAATATGGGTATTAGGCTAAATGGATAAGGGAGATATGTATGGTTGCTCATGCAGGGACCGCAAGCTCTTGTGTCATTTACTTTTGTTGAACTTTTCCCCTTAGCTGAACTCTAAAGTATGATATTGTCCACCATATACTTTAATTAATAGATTAAAGCATCTTGTATTTAAATTTACATGTTGGTCCTCCATCTTAAGCATGGCAATGGGACAATTGCTGTTTTTATGAGAAAGTCACATGATTTGCACATGGCCAATCTTTCTTCTCCCTAGTTCATTTAGATTAATCAAAGATTCATGTGCAGATGCTCATGTGATTTCTTCTGCTATGTTCAAAGGACTGTTGGTCCACATTATGGTGAAATTTAGGTTTTAGAGATATTTCCATTTTTATGAAAGATTCCCTTACATGTGTCCATTTCTTTGGACTTGCATGCATCCTAGGAGATTTTGCACAGAAGAGACTGGGATTTGCATGTATCCAATAACTTTTCAAAAAAATTGTTTAAATCTGATATAGTAGGCCTATCTACTCTATTAACTAGTTTATACTAGTATATCATTAACAATTTTATGCTCCAATAATGATGGTGGATGCAACATGAAGGTTGGTAATTAAGGCTCTGATGCTTTGTGCACGTTCGAGTCCGGTTGATTGCAGTCCCGTGTTGATGGGTAATCTATAAGTCTATAAACTCGAAATGGGTTGACGGTTTACCCTGGCCTTGAATATCGATAACCTTACAACTAGTAAGAACTAGTTTGGCAATAAGAAGTCATGTAAGCATCTGAGTTAGTGTACTAGAAAAGTTTGGAAGGTGGAATTTGATTGGCCAGAATTTCACCTTTGATACATTATTACATTGTTAATTTCTTAAATATCCCATCTGCTTGAAAGGACCTTAGAAATATGATAGTGTGATTTGGTAAGGAACATTGACATGACATGAATAGAAAGTACTGGATTAAAAGTGTATGACAAAAATGTAAGAGCATCTTCATCATTTGAGCTTTGATCATGCTTTTGATCTTTCTTTCTCACTTTTCTCATCTTGTTTGATGGAAAAGTTACTTTTGTTGGGATGAAATGAAGCAATCTGAGTAAAATTTGATTAGCTTTCAGAAAAAAGGGCTATTGACATCTTTAATATAACTTCATTCATTCATACATTTCAATTCATACATTGTAACTTAAAAGACCAATTCTGAATCATAAATATATGATAAAATATTCATGTATGTCAACATGCTTGACCTTGGACTCCATATGCACAAAAGTCATGTAGGCACAAATTAATGTGCTCAAACAAAAACCATAAAAAAGAAGCAATGCAAGAAAATAATACTTAGTAAGGCTAGAAATGGGAAGGCAGGGCAAAAGGGTATTAAGGATTCTTCATAATTTCTTGTATTATGTGCAGCTGAGGGATATGGAGATTAGTGTGTTAAGAAAAAAAGAGATGAAAGGAAAAAAACCATATATGGAAAATATGAAATTTTCTTGCTTTTAATTTTAATTCCCACACAAGGCAGGATCTCTTTTTGATGGTCTGAAATTCAATGCAGTTAAACTATAGATGCAGAGATTTGGGTGTCTGGATTTGATTGCAATCTGATCTGTTGTGCTTCTGTGACCAGGAATGTTGCATGAAGAAGCTGAACTCCCAACTAAACTAGCTCTGCAAGATGAGGCAATGGCTGCCTCAGCACAAGCAATCCCATCAACTGAAGGAATCTCCAATTTGTAAACTCCATGTTTATCAGTAGTTCTGTTAACTGAGAATTCAATCTGTTCTTTTGTTTTTGGAACATAAGCCTTGAAGTTGCAGTCTATTTGAACTTCTGCCCCTGCAATAAAAAAAAACACATAGGGTTTCAATTTAGAACAACATACAAACAAAACATAATAATCATAGGTTGGTTGGTTGTTGTTGTGTTGGGAGATTAGATTACTTAACCTGGTAAGAAGTAGCTGTGTCTGGAGAAGCTGTTGGTGGAGCAAATGTCACAATAAACAAAGCCCATAACAGTGATCTGGGCAATGTTTTTTGATGGCTCAGGTTTCAAAGACAATGTCTTAACAAACAAAGAAGAAGAAAGAAGAAAGAGAATAATAATAATGATTGGGTTCATGGCAGCAAAATTTGAGAGATTTCTGATGAAGAGAGACAAACTAGCTAGTTCCACATAAACTTTGTTTCAATGGAATGAATGGTTGGTTTAAATGGGTAGTAGTAGTAGCTTTTAGCTTATACTAAAGCATTATCATCAGCATGAAGTGAAGATGAGTTTTAGTTTTTTGGTTAGTGTGGGAGATCCAACTGTATGCAAAAGTGAAGGGGAAAATTTATCCTTTTTCACAAGAAAACAAAGACATGTGAATGTCTTTTGGCAATATATGGAACTTGATGGGTAAGAGAGAGAAATGGGGGAAGAAGTTGCTTGCTTCTTTATTAGGGTTAGTGGCATCATTTGTCATATTCATGGTGGGGCTTTGATTTGAAGGCCTAATTTTAGTAGTTTATATTATAACACCCCCAAATCACTAGCTCAAATTAGACCATGTTATAAGGCTGATTGCAACAATATTCTCTTAATTTAGGCAAATTTTCTAACCAAGAATCCATGCAATAATGCAAAGCATTTTGCAAGCCTAGGCTGATCACTCAGATGCATGATTAATTAAGCTTTTAGCTTCAAAAACAGCCCAACAATTAAGCCATTCTCATGCATGATACTTCATTATGTAGATTTTTCTTTGGTAATTTCTGATATCTTGTAGTCACATTAGGCTCCAATTATACACGGAGCGGAGTCACGTTGAACCCCAAATGAGAAAATTCTCCTAACACCTATTTTTTCCATTCATAAGACTCTTGAGACTTTATTTAAGAGACATTAAACTCATTTCACTCGACCGTTAAACTTTAATTATACACGGAGTGGAGTCACGTCAGACCCCAAATGACAAAACTCTTCCAACACCTATTTTCTCCATTAAGACTCGAACTTAATTGAGACTTTACTTAGAGACATTAATTAAATTCATTCCACTCGACCCAACGGGCCTTCAGCTTTCCAGTATGTTGATGAATCAGGCATTTAAGAAAAGAAGCTTTAACATTTCAGCTGCAGAAGAGGTAAAGGAAAGGGAAAGGCATTAAAGTTATTCACGTGCTCTTCTGAAGAGACATTAGTGAGAGGATAACAGGATAAAGTTCCCATCAACTGTAAATTCTAAATTGGAAACATACTCCATATTCAGTACTTGCAAAATCATCATCAATCTGTTGAACTTAAAAAACACTGAAAAAAAAAAAACATACCCATCAACCTTTTTTGAGTTGTTGTCAGCTAACCTTCCACATTGATTTCCATGGTTGAAGCTGGAATTCCTCTGCTTCTGCTGACTTGTTAAAAGCCACCCCCATTTTTGGGGAAGGTAAATTATAAGCAATAGAATCATGCATGGAATGATCAAAAAGCTTCTAATGGGTAAAATTTGGTGCAATTATTGGCTAAACATATTGGGATTTTTTTTTCTTCCTAGCTTTGTTGCCCATTTGTGTGATTGAAATGCACTAAAAAACCCGTGAACAAGGTGAATAAGTTGGTGCATGGAGAGACAATTGGCTCATGCTAAAGCTGTGAGA
The DNA here is from genome assembly GCA_001974805.1 of Corchorus capsularis. Classification (NCBI taxonomy): domain Eukaryota; kingdom Viridiplantae; phylum Streptophyta; class Magnoliopsida; order Malvales; family Malvaceae; genus Corchorus; species Corchorus capsularis. The sequence goes on along the minus strand of AWWV01009598.1, from coordinate 3,270 downwards.
GAATGAAATGCAAGGCAAATGGGTGGAATCACATGGCAATGCAATGCTTATTTATAGTTGCTACTTGCTAGTGGTAGAGTACTATAGGGGAATGGAAAGATGAGATAATATTTATATGGGAAATGTTTTATATATTGTTTTTAGAGACCAAGACAGAAATTGGGTTTATGGATATGTAGTATATATGACTACTACATTTCAACTCAAAAGTTCCTCGGAATTGCAACTAAATTTGTTTGTGAAATCCTGGCTTTGGTTTGTCTTGGCGCCTAGTGTTCTTCAAACTAATCGATTTGCTAAAATTCTAATGCTAGCTTGTGAAGGTATATGTCTTGTAGTAACATGTGACATAACAGCCTGTCTAGTATAGATAGGGTTCCACTTTCTTTTTTTTCTTGCTTGGCTTGAGAGGTAAGAAAGGGGCATCTCTAAGTGAGAAGATGTCTCGCACTCGAAACCTTTTGAACTAATTGTTCAAATCGAGGTAAAACGTTTCAGTTTATGCTTAATTCAGGTATAACCTTTCTAATTTGGTTGATTGGAGACAAAGCGTTTCAAACCGATTCAATTCGGGGCATAATTTTTTACTCCATCCATAACTAATTCTTACGAAAAGATTGTGCCCCTATTTGACAGGTTGGTCCGAATTGGACCGAATTTTGAAACGTTTTTCCCCCCAATTAATCAAATTATAAGGTTATATCCCAAATTAAACTTAAATTGAAATGTTTTGTCCTGAATTAAGCAATTAGCCAAACCTTTTTATATGAATTTCAACTTCTAACCCTTACTATTAATTAATTAAAGAATCCATATATAGTTCCCGGAACCTTATTGACCGGAGAATAAATGTACATAACATAATTGTTTAGGACGAGTTTTTGGACATAGTTGAATACCAACCCAATTAGTTAGTATCGATGGGCCTGTTGGTTAAGTTCTCAAGTACGCGTTGAGCCCAGTTTTATGATGTTGCAAAACTTGCATTCATTTTTCGGCCTTCAGACTAATTTTTACAAATCCAAAATTCTCTATCTTATATAAGATCATAGTTGCAGGAATCACAAACAAATCATAAGTTCAGTCGATTGAAGAAAATCAAAGAGCTCTAACCAAAAACTCCATGGGTTATATTAATTAAATAGATTAAAGAAATGCAATGGTAGTATTAATACGCTTAAGCTTAATTAATTTGGAAAGTTTTTCAAAGCAATGTGTTTGACCTGACCGTACGTTTTCAGCTTATTGATAGTCCATGTAGAGAAGTTTGGAGACTTTGGCTTTCGCTTCTATTGTTTCATGTGGAACTTTGTTAATATGCTACGATTATGCTTGTTCTTGTTAAAAGCCAATCGCTTTGTTTTAGAATGTTAAAACAAGCAATAAAACAAGTTTTATTGTCATTTATGTAAGGTTAAATTTAATTACTTGCACAAAAAAACACCATCAATCATCACACTTGATCATGTTTTAGACTTTTAGTGAAAACAAAGGGGGCTAATAAGATGACTTGGTCTTTGAAATGAGAGTGTACATTTGTTTCCTACTACCCTTTATCAAAAGGAAATTAAACTAATGCAAATTCTTTTATCTTTTTTAATTTAAGTTTCATTCATATAAATGAAATCGAAATCATTACATTGAAAATATTGCAAATTACATTAAAATAAAGAGTATCATCCTTCAATATTACATATGAATTTTGCTTTAGGATCCAAGCGTCTTATCGACCATTATGAGTCTCAAACTCTCTATGAGTTCGAGAGTTTCTAACACATACCTAAACTCTTGTGTGTTATCCCCAATAAATCATATTAACCCTTTTGATTGATCAATGAATCATAAAGCATAACCATTAATTTTACTATAAGACTACAATCTCTTCGATTTACTGTAAAATTAGGGTAAAAGAAATTTGAAAATACAAAATGACTCAACAAAGAAGTAAATAAAATCCTAATACATAGGAGGTAGGAAAAGAGACCTACGTAGAAAAATGGAAAAAGTTACACTCAAGATCTCTCCCGAGTAAATTCCAACTTCTACCCATCACAGCTAGAAGTTGACTTCGATAGCAAATACACAATATAAGATCATACTAAGGCCAATTCTAATAACATGATATATGGTACTAATTCGACTAAGAAATGTACCCCATTGAAACATGATTTGTGGCCAGGAAAAGAAGAGCAAATTAGAAAGGTTAAATACAAACTCCTAAAGGTTGACATTGTTGATGTACGATTTGGACAATGATTAAACGATGGTTTTAAAGATTGAACATTGTTAAGTTATGGAAAGAAATGAGCAAAGGAATTTGTAAGGCATGAGATGACAAATGCAAAGAGAGAAAGAAAGTTTAGATGATTCTGATTGGACAGACATTGATTAATTTTTAAGAGCTTGAAGAAATGTTTCCAATGTTAGAGGCAAGATTTTAATCATAGGCTCTTATTTTGTATGAAAATATGGTACGTAAGGTGGCTTAAGATCCTCTTAAAAAAGTGACATTGATTATATGAAAAATATTATGAATAAAAATATGAAGAAAGAGACAGAGAGGGAGAGATGCCGCCTACGAAGGAAAATGACTTGGGACAAGCGCTTCATTCCTTTGGCAAATCCAAGGAGTAGGCGGCGCCACCGACGCCATATCCGACGACTTTGCCTATGTCCCCTTCCTTGTCCTCTTTTCCTTATCTTCAAACTCCTCCTTTAAGTTATCTCTCCCTTACTATTGGTTTCTATATATATCATCCCATGGTAACTTCAATCTCCTTACAATTTACCAACTATTACTAGCTTGGTGCTACTATAGCAAGAGCTTTGTTCACATTAACATGGGCTTATTGCTCAAAAAGACCTCTGAATTTACACAAAACGGCCAAATAAGCTCTTGAACTATAATTGCAGCCAGATAAGCCCCTGAACTCTTAGAAAAAACCAAATAAACCCTTTTCTGACGGTTAAATGTTGAAATAAGGATGAAACATTTCAAGATTTTTTCAAATAGGGATCGAAATACACAATTCCAATAAATTAAAACACATACTTGGCAAATTTTTACAAATTAGGGAATCCTTAAATGAAAATCAATGCTTCTCATGCGTACACGTTAAATTTGATAGAAAAATGATATTGTCACGTTAATTAAAAATCAAACCCTATTAATCAAAATAAATTCATTAAACGTAATATGATATAAAATTATCGTGTTCTTTTCAGTTTATATATATCTCACACACTAGTATTAACTTATATTGTGTCTAA
>AWWV01009597.1:0-23942 GCA_001974805.1 Corchorus capsularis | reverse complement strand
AAATTTTAGCCAAATTCGTGTACTAACTATCACGGTTTCTGGCTGAAAATGTGTTCCGAGGTCCCAGCTCAGTTTTGCATGATTTTTTGCACCGAGACTCCTTGAAATATCTATATTTATATAGTCAAACCTCAGCCACGTTGGATTTACGGATATATTTTTACGAGCTTCTGAATCTTGTGTCTGTTTTATCAAAAATTAATTTGAAAAAAAAGTATGAAAAACCATATTTAAAGCATGAAAAGCCCTAAAATATTTTTGGTGTTGAATTATACAATTTTTGTGAGTATTATGGCCAAAAAATTGAGGAAAAAAAATTCGGGTCACTGTTTTGTAAAATTTTAACCGAAATCGTGAACTAACCATCACGGTTTTTGGCTGAAAACGCGTTCTGGGATCACGGCTCAGTTTTGCTTGATTGGTGGCGCTGAGACTCCTTGAAATATCTATACTTATCAAATCAAATCTCAGCAACAATGGGTTTTAATTTTGTTTTTATGAGCATCTGAATGTTGTTTCGATTTAATAAGAAACTAATTTGGAAAAAAAAATAAGAAAAACCATATTCGAAGGGCTTATTGCTCAAAAAGGCCCCTGAACTTACACAAAACGGTGAAATAAGCCCCTGAACTGTAATTGCAGCCAAATAAGCCCCTGAACTCTTAGAAAAAGCCAAATAAGCCCTTTTCTGACGGTTAAATGTTGAAGTAAGGATAAAACATTTCAAGATTTTTTCAAATAGGGATCGAAATACACGATTCCAATAAATTAAAACACATACTTGACAAATTTTTACAAATTAGGGAATCCTTAAATGAAAAATCAATGCTTCTCATGCGTACACGTTAAATTTGATAGAAAAATGATATTGTCACGTTAATTAAAATCAAACCCTATTAATCAGAATAAATTCATTAAACGTAACATGATATAAAATTATCGTGTTCTTTTCAGTTTATATATATCTCACACACTAGTATTAACTTATATTGTGTCTAATTTGTAAAAAAAATATTAAGTATGTATTCTAATTTGTTGAAATTGTGTATTTTGATCCTTATTTGAGAATATTTTGAAATATTTAGTCCTTATTTCAGCATTTAGCCGTCAGAAAAATGCTTATTTGACTTTTTTTAAGAGTTCAGGGGTTTATTTGGCTGCAATTATGGTTCAGGGGCTTATTTGGCCATTTTGTGTAAGTTCAGGGTCCTTTTTGAGCAATAAACCCATTAACATGGCACTTTAATGAATCCATATGAGGTTATTACTGTACTTGTGGAACGTGTGATAGTGCCATTAGTCATAATTATCTTAGCTTCAGATACTCGGTTGAAATCTTGATTAGTTCTAAAATGTGGTATGATGTTATCAAATATTGACCATATGTGTTTTATGGTAGAGTGTTGGATTCTTAGTTACTCTTATTTTCAGTAACCCATGTTAATATCCCGACAATTGCATAACTCAATTACTAGTGCAAAATAATTTTACAACAACTTTGATTGATTTAGGCCAATGTGTAATTTTTCATTGTGTGACAAAAGATCAAAATCAATGCTTACTATTACAATATAGATTTAAGGCAGCTAAGAGCCTAAAGGGGAATCGGCAATGAAACATCCTCGATAGTGTTAAAGTAACAATTTTTGCTCATCATCACACAAGGCAAAGAGCATCCTCGTTAGTGTAAAAGTTAAAATGCTATATACCCTTTGTCCTTATACACCCATTTATCCCAAGTCATTTTCTCAAGATTATATGCATTGTTTCAAGTCCTTCTCATGAAAATTGTCCTGTTTCAAAAGGGAGGCCCATTTCTTCTTGTCTTCTTACTCTTTTGTCAACACTTCCCTTCCCCCAATTTCCCAATCCCAGATTCACATCTAGTCTTCTAGTGATAATCTACTCAATATTATTTTAACTTTTTACCAATCAAGAAAGGGTCCAATTATAATTCTTTAAAAACCCTTTTTCTGAAATGGGCCGGCCCAAGGGAAAAATGGGTCCCAATCAATGCCAACTGAGGGAGTTTTGTCTTGTTGTATAATAGCAGCTGTGTGCTTGAGGAATTCCCAAGCCTAAGTTAAGCCAAGCAAACCCCACCAATAAATGGTTGGTTCAAGTGGTTTGACACTTGTTTCCTTAAGTAAAGTCTTGAGTTCGAGTCTTGTGAATGAAGAAAATCATTGTTGGAAGAGTTTTATCCCCTAGTGAACCAACCCGGCTCGAACAAAATTAACTTATAAATATAAAAAAAAGACAAACAAACCCCAAAATCCCAAAATGAGAACAAATTTGGCCCCTAGAAAAGTCCAGCCAAACATGGCAAATGAGATTGTTTAATCAAAAACCTCCAATCACAAGAGTTTAGTTTACCAATTTGTCTCTAATCATTTCTCTTTCCAAGATTATCTGGACAAAAGACAAATTCCCATTTGGTAATAAGAAGTGAGAGAAACTGTCTCTAGCTCTTTCTCTCAAGGCTATAACTAGACAAGAAGTTTATGAGAGAGCAAATTTTGGAAAAACTAAGGTAGTAGCTAATTATTTCATTTGAAAAGATTAACATTAACATGATTAATTCAATGTGTGGAAGCATGGGTTCCATTAAGAGTGAGAATTCATGTGAGTCAATTGCAGAGTCTAAGAAAACTCCTCCATCTTCTGAAATGGAGCAAAGTAGCCTAACCCCACCAAGCCTAAACTTCCCAGCAGTCAAATTTGAGTTAGATGGTGATGTTGAAGTGCAGTCCCCAGACAGTTCAATATGGGAAACTTTTTTTACTGATCATTTTGATTCTGACTTCATGATTTCATCTCCCGTTAGGAATTTACCATCTCCACAAATTTCAACCTATAATTTTAGTAATGTTCAAGCAATGCAAGGGCAGAGTCTTTTAGGCTGCTCTCCACCGCGATTTTCATCTCAACTTGGGTCATTTAGCAGCAGCAACCATAAAGGGAAAGGGCAGAGTCCACTTCACAGAGTGTTTAATTCACCTAACAATCAATTTATGCAGGTTGAGAGCCTTTCATTGCCTGCTATTGGAGATTTCTTGGATGATGGTTATGGTGGTGATCATCATCAGTTCCAAACGACGACAAAGATTTCAGGAACTGGAAGTAGTTCAAACAACATGTTTGACATGACACCAAATGGAGGATTGTTGGACTATATTTCCATGCCAAATTCTTCTAGGTTTTGTCCTGCAAGTGAAACATCGTCGTCCGCAGGATGTTCTCAACTGACACAGCAGGATCAAGTACAGTATCAGGTAAACTCTGTCCCTAGAGTTCCATTATCTCAACAACTTCAACAAGAACAGCAACAGGAGAAGCAGCAACAAACATCAGCAGCAGCACCTCCACAACAAAATCTTGGTCATACCTTGATGGTTCCAATCCCTATTGGCCCTGAGCAGGTATTTTAATCTCTTGCTCATGCAACTTATTGTTTTTAATAGGGCTTATTAGCTTTTCTGCCCCTTGAACTATTGCGTCAAGGATGTTTTGTCCCATGAACTTCAAATTCAGGACATTTTGCCCCCGAACTTCCCAAATTCAAGACAATTATTACCCCTGACGGAGGGTGCAAATTGTCCTGAATTTGTAAAGTTCAGAAGACAAATTATCTCGGTTTTAGTTTAGGGGGCAAATTATCCTTATACCATAATTCAGGGGGCAAAAAGGCTAATAAGTCGTTTTTATAGCACCTCTCCCTTACGGGGCGTCTTTTATCAGAGCGAAAAACCCCTTCTCAGACCGGACAACAACAACTCGTAAAGGGTGCATTCTACGACCCACGACTCTAACATATAGGAAGAAATTTTGACTCCTATTGCATTTTACTTCTTAATTACAGGAGCAAGATAGTGGGCTACAATTGTTGCATCTCCTTCTTGCATGTGCCGAAGCAGTGGCCAAAGAGGATTACTTGTTAGCAAGAAAATATATACACCATCTGAATCGAGTGGTGACTCCTCTAGGTGACTCCATGCAAAGAGTTGCTTCATGCTTCACTGAAGCCCTTAGTGCAAGGCTTGCGGCAACCATAACCACAAGTCCAAGCACTTCCAGCAATCCCAGACCATTCACTCCTTTCCCATCAAACTCCTTAGAAGTCCTCAAGATTTACCAAATCGTTTACCAAGCTTGTCCCTACATAAAATTTGCACATTTCACTGCTAATCAAGCCATTTTCGAGGCTTTTGAAGCCGAAGAACGCGTTCATGTCATTGACTTAGATATTCTCCAGGGCTATCAATGGCCTGCTTTCATGCAAGCTCTAGCTGCCAGGCCTAGCGGAGCGCCTTTTCTAAGGATAACCGGAGTTGGACCTTCATTAGAATCCATCAGAGAGACCGGCAGAAGCTTGACAGAACTTGCTCACTCTCTTCACATACCCTTTGAATTCCACCCCATTGGTGAGCAACTTGAAGATATTAAACCTCACATGTTCAACAGGCGAGTTGGCGAGGCTTTAGCCGTTAATTCTGTTAACAGGCTACATCGAGTCCCGGGTAATTGCCTGGGAAATTTACTAGCCATGATCCGTGATCAAGCTCCAAACATTGTAACCCTAGTTGAACAAGAAGCAAGCCATAATGGCCCTTATTTCTTAGGCCGTTTCCTTGAGGCATTGCACTATTATTCAGCAATATTTGACTCATTGGACGCCACTTTCCCTCCGGACTCTGCTCAAAGAGCCAAAGTTGAGCAATATATATTTGCACCAGAAATAAGAAACATAGTGGCATGTGAAGGGAGTGACAGGATTGAAAGGCATGAGAGGCTGGAGAAATGGAGGAGCATAATGGAAGGGAAAGGGTTTAAAGGAGTACCATTAAGTTCAAATGCAGTAACCCAATCCAAGATTTTGCTTGGTCTTTATTCTTGTGATGGCTACCGATTGACTGAAGATAAAGGTTGCTTACTTTTGGGGTGGCAAGATAGAGCAATTCTTGCTGCTTCTGCATGGCGATGCTGAAAAGTGAAAAATCATCTTCCTTGTATGTTCTTTTGATTCATTTTGCCCTTCCTGTAATAAAAACCTTTCTGTTTTTTTTTTTTTATTTTCCTTTTTTCCTGTTGAATAATGGGAAGAAAAATGATTGTTTCATTCGGTACAGGGCTCGACAAAACATTGCTGCAACAATTCTGGGTTCATCTGGTTTGTCTTGAAAATGGTTGATCTGGTGAAATGGTGCCTGGTGAAACCCTATCACCATCGGCACCTGTTCTCTGCTTCTAGGTTCGAATTGATTTAATTCATCTTCAGCTTTAAATTAGTACCTATAGGTTTCCTTTTTGAGTTAGTTAGAAAACATATACTACTAAAAAAGGAAATTTTCAATTTTATAGATTGTTCTAAGATAATCTCATATAAGGAAATGGATATATAGGCTCCATTTCCCTTCCAATAACTATTTCAAATGAATTCAGCAAGAGACCAGTATACATGTATTCCTCTGTTCAATCTTCTTTCGACATTATACGTATATATGAACACAAACGATTATGTACATATACGCATACATATACATACACACATTATGTATACGAACACGAAGCAGAGTAGGAGCCGGACGTTTAAGGAATTGCAGTTAACTTCTACATTGGATCAACAATGGAGTCATCATCAAACCACAAATTAGATATGTTTTACACAGAAATTTGATGGTTTCACATAGGGTCCAAGCCTATTATCCAGTCTTAATAGAAGAATATAATATTATGGTTGCTGGAGTATAATGGTATATGTCAATGTAATCCATAAGCTTTCTATTGGATAAATAATGAAGCGAAAAAGGCAGCTAGCTACCAGAATACATGAAACACCCATCTTTATAAAGACTCAAAACACATCATCACCAACATCACTGTTACTCAAGAATGCCCTTAAAACAAACCATGTAACAATGAGGGATGGCACTGTTTACTAATTATTTTGTGCTTTCGGTTACCATGTCCATAGCCCAGCAGATCTCACGATCAGGAAGATGTGAGGCCACCTCAACAGCTTGACTCTGAATTCAATACCAAACTCTTTTACAGTATGGAACACGAACAGAAGTTTTTCCGGGGGGGCTCATCGACCTTCTTTTCTGCTATAGGCACAAAAACCAACATTTTAACATTTAGCAGATGGGATGAACTTATGATGTGCATATACCTTTGAATACAAGATAATGACATCAAGTAAATAAATTTAAGTTCTTACTCTCGGCAGTTTAAATAAATAACTTGCATCATTTATTGTACTAGCAAAACAAATCCAGCAGGAAAAGGATCTGGACGAGATAAGACTACCTGTTTTTGCTTTTGCTACAGAAGGTTGCACAACAACATGCATGGTGATGACCGCTTTAGGAAGATCACCAAAAGGTACTCTACACTGGCCAACAGTCTTGTTGTTCTCCAAAATTTTCCCGGCATTTATCAGTTTGATGTCATTGGCTCCCTTAGGTGCAACTTTTTTATCTAAGACATATCAAAACAATTTAGAGCCAACATTAGAACGCACAGATATAACACTTTCTTTATACAGATATTTGCTTCAACTATCCTACTAGATTTAGTTTCAAAAACAGAATATTTCAAGGTTTAAAAATTTGATCAAGTAGTAATACTGATACAAGTATATCCATTTCAATGCTTGCTTCTGCCAAAACTTCACCTATGAAGTGTAAAACGAGAAAACAAAATAGTTCAAAGGAATTAAGAAGAAATGGAACTTATTGAGTTGTGTATACATACGCCCACTAATGTATCAACACAAGCAAAAAAGTTCCCTCTCTCACGACCTCCCTCAAGATCAGCAAAATAAGCAAAGACAAATGGCACTAAAGGGACATTATAAGCCATTCTGCAGCCTCAAGTCCAAGAAATAATCCAATCCTTCTGCATGAACCTTGAAAACTCCACACCTTCTTTGAAGTAATCTATCCTCTAAAGCTTTCAAGATTTTCAAGCCCAAGGCTTTTGGGTAAAAATATGAGGCGAAAGCATTGACGAGGGCTGGGTAAAATTAAACTCATACACAGTACAGCCAAAAGAGTCATGATTACCTTCGTGGTGTAAATATCATACAACACAACAGAGAAGAAAGTAAAGATAGGATAAGGAAAAAAAAAAACCACCCAGTCATCATGAGTGCAGATTGTCAAATGAAACGGTAAGGATTTATTAACTTCAAGCAAGAAATGGCATGCTGAAACGTGGCATAATAGAACAAGGCATCATCTCCACCAGAAGGCTAGTTTAAAACTTTGTACACTTTAAGAAACGTATTAGTTTAGCAAGTTTTACTACATGAAAACATAAGATCACCTTACCTTAAATTGAAAGCTTTGAAGTAACAAAGACACGAGAAAGGAAACTCCAGCATATCCAAGATTAAAATTTGGACAGGAGATACAAAAGTAAAAAACACGTGTTTCATCCAAAGAGGTACGATCCTCATCTCACTCATAAATGTAATAAACGTAACCGTCTATCTTGAACATATTAAGCAACCAACAATATTGTAAATGAATACATATCAGACATCTGATCATTAACATTCCACATGTAATATGCAACAAACGGATGAAAATAACAGTCTAAAACAAAGAAACCAACAGGAAAAGAATAGGATGGTAATGAAAACATATGAATAGAAATCTTCAGTCAGTGCATATGCAATCAAGATCAGCTTCATCCAAATTTATCACGTCAGAACACAAGAATACACTATTATAGGATCTAAGAACATAATGTGGACCTGCACTTAATACGATATTCCCATTATAGTAGTTGATTTCAAGGTTACTAGGTTAGAGAAGTTCGGGATTTGCACACAACAACCAAATACTATTATTATGATGATTAAAACCTGCCAACGACAAGCAATGCAATCAATTATTATGATTAAAACGGTAAAGATAAGACAGTAGAACTTTGTATGCTAAGAAGAAACTGTTGGATTAAGTTACAGTCAGGACAACCCATGTCATCCCAAAATGTGCACACTGTTAGGGAGGACATACAAACTACTAATAAATGCCATTTAAGCACTTTGGAACAATTAAACTTTAATGCCACAAGTTGAAAGTTGTTTAAAACAAACACACTTTTCAAACACAAAATTTCCCCTCCATATATTATCTAAAAGGCATAGGAGAAAGGATATAGTAATATTCCCAAAAGGAGATGAAACAATATCCATTGGCAAGACAAATGAAACAAATGTAAAAATAGGAACTCCACAAAAGATAAAACATCATGCAGCCTAACTTAAAAACACCAAAGTAAGCAAATTATGCACCTTAAGTGGCAAACTGCGGATTTTAGTCATGAGAAACACTGGCCTTTGAACATGGCCTAAACCGGAAAAAAAACCTTAAATTTAGAGGTAATTCTACATTAACAATGCCATATATATGCAATAATATAACAAAATCCATGGAACCAAAATGTTAAATTTTTTGTGAAGAGAAGATGGAAACTGACCTTTGGGCCACTCAGCAACAATTCTTTCCTTGAGCACAGCAACCGTCGAGGTGGGTGAGTATCGAAATGGACCGATATCCGATCCATCATACAATCGGAACTTAAGTTCAATCAAGTCCTCTTCCGGCATTTGAATTTCCCAACTTTTCCACCGAATTTAAACAAATAAAAACCCTCCCTTTAAAAAACACAAAATAATCACTCTCAAATTCACCACTAAATACAATCTCTTCACTTCCTACACCAAAAAACAAACAAATACAATTAATAAATACCCAGTCTTCAGTTTCCTAGAAAAAGCAAGAAAATTGGACAGAAACTTGAAATAAACAGAGCAACACTGTTTGGCTACCTGGAAAATACTATGAGAAGAGCAAAAAGTAACAGATTCTAAATTCACACCTCAGTCCACTCCAACACTCTCAAACTATTTTTCATTAATAAAAAATAATTCAAAATTAACAAAGTAAACCCAAACCAAAAATGAATATCACACTATAATAAAATATTTTTAAAAAATACCTTTAAATTAAGCAAAAGAGATAGAAGAAATGAATCCTCAAGCTCGTTTTTTCTTGAGGGTTTTATATGAATATATGAACGAGACTTTACAGATTCAAAGATTTAGTTAAATCTTCCAAAGAAACCCCGGATTAGACCCGATCTTCACGCTTTCTTTCTCATTTTTTCATTTTATTTTTTTACAGTAATTTTGTATCGTTAGCTTTATTTCTTTTTTATATACGATCCTTTTTTTTTTTTTTTTTGCCGAGTCGACCGAAAAAAAAAAGTGAGATTTCGAGCCGAATCTGTCAGTAAATAGTTCAGTTTAGGACATGGTAAGAAGACCAAAGTTTGGATCTTCTGTTGCCAACACTTTCTTCACATAAATGCACTCTTTATAATGATTTGGACGATTAACTACGTGGCGAGATTTGGTTGGTTAATTGTGGATAGAAAGAGAAAGATGAGAGTAGGGGATTTAAATGCTTTTTTGAGTCAAATTTTGACCAAAGATTTTAAGGCGGGGAAATTAAACGCGTCGGTGACGCGCCGATAAGGTTAAAAATGAAAAAGGAAATTAAAAGACACGGAAAGAAAGTGCGCGTGGGAATCGTTTTTAGAAAGTTTCGAAGAAATTGCTAAAGGTAGTGGGAGCAGTATGAGTATATACTGAAATTAAGGCTGCGGTGTTGGTGCGTAATTATTTGACCAGAATATCCGTAATTAGTATATCAAAATCTAGTCTCCATTTATTATGTCATTATTTTATACGTATTTACCGTATTTGGTAGTAGGAGCATAAAATTTATTTATGTATAAATATTAGTAGTATTCTTTTTCTTTTTTTTTTTTTATATGAGAGAAAGAAACGAAATTACACAAAAGAAATTAAATGGTCCTTGGCCATGCTACTACTAGGGCATCAACTGCAAGTAGTGATGTGAGCTCCGGATGAGAAGATGGATGGGTATGGAGACCCAATGGAAGGTGATCAAAATGAGTGGTCAACCAATCAGCACACTTGTTGGCCTCATGATATATGTGATTAATTGAGCACTTCCAAGGACGAGCAATGAGTTCTCGTATAGCAGAGAGCAACCTGTTCTCGTATAGTAGTATTCTTTTTTTGAACTATGTATAATTAGGGGATTACTAAATACCGCCCCCTTTTACTAGGTACTGTCCCTTTTTGGATTATTTTGCCCTTTCCTTCAAACTTCAAAATTTTCAATTCTCTCAAATTCTCTCAACCTTCAAACTTTCAAATCTCAATCATTCAAACAAAACAACATCAAAATTCGTGGAGTAGCGACATCCGGGATGGGTAAAAGAATTTTCGGATTGAAATTATGTTTTTTTTGAAAAAAAAAGTAAAAAAATAAATATCTATTTATTATTAATCAAATATTAAAGTTCTCTTGCTAATATTAACATATCCATACTCATTTAAACTAAATAAATTGTACAATCCTTATTAAAGGACAAAAGAAAATTAAAAGAATTTAAAACAAACGTTTAAAGAAGAGAAAAAAAAAGAATAAGAACAGGCGGGTCGCGCGACCCGATCGCGACCCAGCCACGACTGGGTCCCGCGCGGGTCGAGACCCACCCACAATCCAAGGCGCACCCGGATCGCGACCCGCCACGGTCCAAGTCGCGACCCGCGCGCGCGATCGGGTGTCGCGACCCGCGCGCGCGATCGGGTGGCGCGACCCGCTGTTCTTTTTTTTTTCTTCTTCTTCTTCTTTAAAGCCTTTTTTTTAAAGATTTTTCTTTAATTTTCTTGTGTACTTTAATAAGTATTTGACAATTCATTTAATTTAAATGGGTATGGATATGTCAATATTAGCAAGAGATCTTTAATATTTGATTAATGATAAATAGATATTTGTTTTTTTACCTTTTTTTTTTAAAAAAAAAACATACTTTCAATCCGAAAAATCTTTGTTCATGCGTGTTGATGTTGTTTTACTTGAATGATTTTGAATGATTGAGTTTTGAAAGTTTGAAGGTTGAGAGAATTTGAAAAAATTGAAAAGCTTAAAGTTTGATGGAAAATAAAGCAAATGGCAAAATAGTCCAAAAGGGGGCGGTAGCTAGTAAAAGGGGCGGTATTTAGTAATTCACTATAATTATTATTCACAAAATAACAAGATTTTTTTAAGTAATTGAGTGGAAGGGAGTTGATGATTTTTTCAAGCAAGAACTCTCTTCAGTGATCTGTTTAGGCTTAGTTTGGTATTGAGGTTGCAGTTTGAAAAAACTCGGTTTAAAAAAAATGCTTTTGAGAAGTACTTTTTTAAATTGCGGTAGAAAAATGTAAATAATGTTTGGTATTGCTGTGAAAAAATTGGGTTGAAGGATAAAATGTCTAAAAGGAATATGCTAGTTAAAAAGGAAAGAGAAAAATAATTAGGGGATTTTAGTTATTTAATGTCCAAAAGCACTTTTGAAACACAAAAGTATCTAAGAATTAGCTTCTCGGGTTGATTTGGCTTTTGCATTCAAAATCAGCTTTTGACCCAAATCAGGATTTATTTGGTATTGCATTTGGGTTCAAAAACAACTTTTTTTATCTTCAAATATCATACTAAACCAGGCCTTAGGATGATTCGACATGACTTGATTTTGAATTGATTGAAACCCAATACATTTATCAATGACTTAAATAAAAATAAAAAACTAGTCTTTGTTTAATGAAAAATACTTTTCTATTTCTTACTGTATGTTATACTAGATAGTACTATTTAATTTCATGTGTTTTTTTGCATAAGTATTTAATTTCATGTTTAGTCACTAGTTACAAACATGGGGAACTTACAAGGTAAATCATATATTTTAGAATATATTATTATTAAATAAAATTATGAAAATTATAGTAATTTTCTCCAATGATATATCGATATTAGACTATAAAATCAAGTAGAGCAAATAGCATTGCTCTCTTGTAATAACTAATAAGTATATACATATCACTAGAAATTATTAGATAGATTCGCTCCATCACACTAGTTGTATTTCCCATCAATATTTTTTTTTTGATAAATAAATTGAATTTCATTAATTTGTGAAATCAGGGTTACAAATGCTAGGAGGTAAACTCCCGCACCGCACAAAATCAAACTCCAATTGAGTCATCCTATGTGCTAGTTCATTAGCTTCTCTACGAGCATGTACAAAATTACAATGGTCAAATAAAGAAACTAATTCCCTAATTTCATAGATAAAACATGCCCCTTCCCACCAAACTGGTGAATTGCTATTGATAATTGACACTGCATTCAAACAATCGCTCTCAAAAATACAATTATCAATATCATACTCCAATGCCAATTCAAAACCAAAAAGAATAGCATGGATAGTTTTTTGTTGTTCCATCAGTATTATCATGTTAATTTAACCAATTATTATATATTTAGACTTTAGTACTATATTTTTGGTAAAATTTACTGCTAAAATTATAACATGATAGTACGTATTTTTATTTTTAAGATTTATCCTGCAAATCTTCCTTATGTCTGTGACTACATTTTATTTAATGATTTATTTTATTTGACAAAATATTACTCTGTTGTCCAGAATTATAAGTATTTTTTGTCAATCAACATCAAACATTGATCATTGTTTATAAAAAATATATAAAACAAAATAATTTTTAAAAATAACAATTAAAAACTTTGAATTATAAACTTTTTAACACATATTTTTAAAAATTAAATTTTGTACATTGTCTTAAAAATAATTGATCAAGGTTTGGTGTTGGTTGATTAAAATATGAACTTGTAATTTTTTTGACAGAGGGAGTATTAAGTAGATGATAATTCTTTTCTCCTTTTCTTTTTTGTACTTACTAGTATTTACTTTCACGTGCGTTTGCACGTGATACTCGTATTTAAATTAAATTAAAATTAAAATAATGATTGAAATTAATTATATATGTAGAGTTGTCAAATCTAAGCCAAACCCGATATCTCGTCCAATCCGATATAATCCGATTTGATAAAAAAAGTAAACGACCCAGACCCAACCTATTCAGACACGACAAACTGTATATGCAGTTTGCTAAACTTCACCAGTGGTGGATTGTAAAATAAAATCGAATAATAAATATATTAAATAAAATTAAGAATTAAACATTAAAAAATTATGCTTTTTTGGTGCAAAAAAAAAATTTAACGCTGACCAAATTGAGCTGAATCTAAACCTGAAATATCCAAAACCCGGATGATCCGGAACCCGATTGACCCGAGGTCACCGCCTAACCCAATTAGACCTAGTAGACCTGAACCTAGATCAGTCGAAACCCGAATGACTCGAGAAAATTACCTGATTCATTTGACTTAGAACCATATTTAACCTACCAATACATGCTACAAAAATAGAAAAACAAAGTGAATCACAATAATTAGATTTTAAATAAATTTTTAACTTAATTTGTTAAAAAAATTTGAATAGTTAATGATTAGCCAATTTATTTTAACTTTTAAACTTGATAATAATACTTTTATCAGATCATATTATAATTGAAATGGATCCATAACTACCAAAAAAATCTTCAATATTTTAAAAGTAAAATGGTAAAAATAAAATATTTATTAAAAATATTCAATTTAATCGAATAAAAATAGAGTTTTTAGTAGAATAATTGTAAAAGTTTATTTCTAAAAAATTTGTAAAAGAATATATTTTAAAAATTCTAATATGTCTAAGTTTTTTAATTAAAATAGTAAAATGATAACAACAAAATAGTTATAAGGATATTAGATTTAATTAAATAAAAATAGAGTTTTTTTACAGAAAAATAAAAATAGAGTTTTTAGTTGAGTAAAACTATAAAAGTATATTTAAAATTTTCTAATACATCTAAGTTTTTTTAATTAAAATAGTAAAATGGTAAAAATGATATAGTTATAAGAATGTGAGATTTTTTTTAATTATACAGCAAGCAATATATCGAGCAAAAAATCAATTATAAGTCAAATAAAATAATTGCACATTTGGGAAATGATAAATTTTAATCATAATACATTATTATAAACTATCAAATAGTAAGATGTCAATCATAATAACTTTTAAAATTAGATTGGTAAAATAAAATAATTATAAAATATTGAATTTTTTGAGATAATAAAAATATTGAATTTATTTAAATGAAAATAATAGTTTTTAGTAGAATAAAACTGATATATTTTGAAAACAAAAATAGTTAAAAAAAAAATAAAACAATTATAAAGATATTAGATTTAATTGAATAAAAATAGAGTTTTTAGTAGAATAAAACTATAATAGTTAAGTAATGGCATTTAAGAAATATGTTTGAATAATAAGGGTATAATGGTCGATTCAATTAGAAAAATAAGGGTATAATAATCGATTCAAAAGTTTCTCATAACTCGTACTTTTATATATAGTATAGATAGATAAGATCGTAAAGTTTGAATCATAATCACCATAATTAAGATTTCAATTCATTTTAAACAAATCACACAGTCGGTCGTTGAGATGTGTATAATCATTAGCATTAAGATTTCGATACATTATGACAAATCACTTAAATATTCACTAATTGGTTATCAAACTCGACGGTATCTTCGTCTCTATTTGGGTCAATGTTTCTCACTAAAACTGGGCTGAAAGAGTCCATAACTCCATTCCTTCGAGTTTGGGCCAAACAAACTTGCCCAATAATATTGACAATTTGGCAATGAACTTTCTTCTTTTCTTATTCTCCCATCCTTTGGGATTATTATAAAGCTATCTTATCTATCATTCAATATATATTCATCTTCACCTTTTTCTAAATTATATATATATATATATATATATGGAATCCAAACTGATTCTTCCAATGGCCCATTTATTTGCTGGCAAAATTTCATGCAATGCATGGATGTATATATCAACACAAATGTCAAATAAAAAGTGTTGTGGATTGATGGGCTAAGCTACCATAACATCATCCACACTTTCAATTGCTCAAATTTCTTTTAATTTTCAGAAGAATGTCAAAGATTCTGATTTATCCATATTAATTTTTATATATGTTATATAATATATAAATATAATGTCATAAATACAAAATTCCGCTCTTTTTATAATTCCATTTCCTTTGTCTTTTGGAAGTTCCAAAGGTAAAGCCACGGTCCAAAATGTGGGCCAACTTGAAGAACTAAAGTTGTGAGTCATCTTATCAAATATCCCAAATCAAAATGACTGTTCTCTGCCTTATCCTACATCATAAATCATAGAAATGGGAGGGAATAAGGGAATATAGGAAGCACTGATCCACTCAGAATCTTGGTCCAAATTTATACCATTCCCTTTCAGCTGCAATGATCCACAGGTTTTGATTTTGTCACCAATGTAACATGAACCTTGCATTATTGGCGGCCTTCTGCTAATGCTATCATTACTTGTAACTCAAGTTAATTAATTAGCCTTTGATGAGATTTCAATAAAGAAACATGCAACTTAGAGGCACTATCGCATGGTCTATTAGTAGAGCGTTAAATTCTCAGTGATAATTTGGGATTCAAATACAGATTAACTCGATGCTTAAGTGAAATCATGCCATTGTTATATAAGCAGTAGTATAATCGTATGGTGTATTAGTAGAGTGTTGAAGTTTCAATTTTATGTCATCAGTCAAATCATGATATCCTTGTATACTTAATAAAAGAACCCTAGTTTGCATCGTTATATAATAACCAAAAAAGTGTAATAGATTAAGCGCAAAGTATATATGAGATTAAGATTAAGGTTAAGATTAAGATTATTTATTGGATATGGATGTGTTCATCAGATGAAGTGCGAGGTGCATGGGTGAGAGACAGAATTGAAAAAGTGGGCATTACTTTTTTTTTTGCATAAACTAATTAACAAGTAGTAAACATATATTATGGGCAAAAAAGAATAAGAGAATCTCACGCGAAAGGCAAAACCCAAAAGAAGAAGGCTTTTGGAGAGATGAGAGCCATGGGGGAGGTGCCTCCCCCAACACCCACCGACCCTCCTCAAAAGTTCCAAAAGGCTCAGCTCACCCCCTCACCATTCTTGCTTTGGTCAACTTCCACAAGTACCCCATACACGTCATCCCACACCATTCATACGTGTTAAAGCCAAATCAATAGATATATAGAAATTCCGTACGGAACATGAAAACTATCTCTTTCTTTTTGGATGAAGATTGAAACAGCTCTTTGGTGGCAGAGTGTTGGATTCTCAAATTTACTAGTTAGCTGTAGGTGGTGCTGGTCCTCGGATATTTGACTCAGTGATAGTAGAGTGTTGGATTCTTAATTTTAGTAATCATTGGGTATTTGGTTTGATTTAGAGTGCTGGATCCTTAAATTTAATGATTTAGCTTTCCATCCCTAACAACTTCAAATGAATAGAGAAAAGAAAAAAGGAAAATTGAAACTGAAAAAGGCCAATGCCCCATAGCCATGGTTAGGGTAATTAAGTTATTACACTCAAGGAGGCTAATGACTAATGAGCCAGCCATGGAGAGAGGTGGGGGTCGGGTCTGGCTAACTCTTGCCCAACAAGAATTCGTGGCAGCATATTTGAACAGTTGGAAGTTGGCGAATTTTCAGCCAAAAATCTTGAACTTATGCTGTTTTTTCTTTTAACTATTTTTGTTGAGGCTTTAGAAACCGGCTTTCTTGTTGTCTAAGTCCCCCCATTTTCGTTGCTTGGTCAAAAAAGGAAAAATCTTTGTCTTAAACTCATTGGGTCCCCTATGAGTAAACTTAGCTACGGCTTGCCTACTTTCTATTTTTTTGCTTCATTTTTTTCATGGTTGAGCTCAAAAGGAAACAGAGAGTTTCAAATTTCAGAGGAATCCGCCATTAATATACCATATACACATTGTACATAAAAAACCATTAAAATATCAAATATCAATAAAAAGTGATGAAGTGAGAAAGAAAAGAACTCGGTAGAAATAGAATTAAACCACCATTTTTGTTTCCTTTTTGCATTAGCACAGAGGAGGGAGCCATCAGCCATTACATTGAGATTAATGAAAACACAGAAACAAAAACCAACAAAAGACCCAAACAAGAAGAAAAAAGAAAAAGAGAAAAACTAGAAATTACTATGGCAGCCATAGCCATTGCTGTAATATTCCAAAATGGAGCAGACTCTAAAAACCACCCACTCCTCTTCCTCTGCTTTCCTTTTCTATACCATTTTTTTTAGTTATTTAAAAAAAGTTAGAGAAAAAGAGAAAGACAGATAGTCGATCAAAGCCAAAGAGCACCAGCTTGTTTCAAAAGAGGAACAAGAGTGCCATTGATATGAGAAGCCATGACTCTATCCATGGCGCCAACTAGTTTCCCACCAATGAAAACGACAGGAACAGCAGTTGAACTACCGAGAAGCCTCATCAAAGCTTTCTCCATGTCTTTCCCACGAGGATCTTCGTCGAGTTCATAAACAGTTGGGTTCACTCCCATGCCACAAAACAGCCTTTTAATGGCATGGCACATGCAGCAACTGCTTATACTGAAAATAACCACTGCATTTTCTGAAGCCAACCTTTCTATCCTTTCCAAAGGGTCGCCATTGACGACATGACTGGAGCTCCTGGTTGTTGGCAAGTTATAAGATCCCCATGAACCTGTTTGGCAATGCATTTTTTCAAATAAAGCAAAAGAAATTTTAAAGAAAAAAAAAAGAGTTATGGGAATTTGGGGTTTTGGGTAATAAGTGGATGTTTTTGAGCTTGATGCTGGTGAGGAATGATGGGAGGGTTTGGTGGGTATTTATAGAGAGGAGACTCAAAAGAAAAGAGAATCCAAAACATGGGCAAGTTTTTCTTGAGGGGAATCATGGCTTTTTAATGTGAGGGGTAGTTTTGTAAAGCTTTTTTTTTTTTTTTTGGGTCTTCAATCTTCAATCTTGCAATCGTCATTCGTCAGCTCAACATGGCAAGATTGTGACACGGTGTGAGAGTGAGATTTTTTATTAATTAAAGAATAATATAAAGAATAATAAATTAGCATAACTACTTTTTTCTAATCATGGATATGATTTGTATCTTACCATATATACCACTAGGGAACCCTTAGATTATGTCAATTAATTGTTTGATTCGAAATATCCTTACCATACTACACTTAATATATAAGGTATAATTTATATGTGAACATCATTTTTAGTAAAAGAATCATAATCTAGGAGAAATTGTTAGGTGAATCTTTTACATCATCCATGGTGCAAACCATTAAAATAGTGATAATTGGGTGTAGTTTCCAATACACCCATTGTGATACATCTGCGTATACTTATGGTACACCCGGTAATTCTGGTACATTCTTTTTATTGTGATCATTGGATTAAAAGTTTTAACCTAATAAACCGATTTTGAAAACTTGTATAACCTGTTAAAAACTTGTTGAGGGAGACACTAGTAATGAAATCTGGAATCCGAAAAAAAAAAAAGGTAATACAAGTTAAACTCATCATATTTTTAATTGGTTATTATACAAGTTCTTAAAATCGGTTTAACAGGTTAAAACTTTTAATATATAATGGACAGAATAAAAGGAATGCATCCAAAAGCCATAATTACTGGATATATACCACAAGTGTACACAGGTGTGCCACAATGGATGTACTAGAGACTTACCGTGACAACTGAAATATTTTCTTGCAACTTTTTATCTGGTTGATTGTAACGCCTAATAATTGAGGTAAGAATGACATTTCAAGTTTAGCCCCTTAATTACAATTGAAGAGAGTTTACATGCTAAAACTTAGATTTTAGGATATTATTATTGAATACGATTTCAGAGATCAAATAATAAGTTTTTCTTTTTTGGTGAAAATTATAATAAGTTTTTCAATGATACCTCAAGTGGGATATTCAGATGATAAAATTAGGCGGGTTAAGTAGTATTACTTTGACTAAAATCCTATCCAATTAATGTCATGAATTTTCGAATTGACCTACTTTATGAAACTTGGAATTAAACATTTGCTAAAATTGTGTCTAAAGTTTATGCAATCTGAAGTTTATGAATAATAATTTTGAGGTGACACAATTATATGAGATCGTTAACACGCGAGGTCTATATTGATAGAATATTGAACTTAATTTCGGGTTAACCTAAAGTGCGGAGGTAAAAAAAAGGAACCTAATAATCGGTAAGACTTTCTCACGGAAGGAATGAAGTTTGAAAGGGGGGCCGGGAATTCAAAATTAATTGTTGGTAAATAGACGGCTGATGATGAGTCCTTTCTTGTCGATATAGGGCCCTACGCCACACGATGATGATATATTTAACACAGGACGAAGGAACGTGGCCATCACAAAAATTTGTTCCCTTTCTATTGACGTGACCTTAATTCAGCTTCATGCCAATTATTTTTGCTTATTCTCTTTTCTTTGAATCTTTTTCTTTTACCCTAATTTAACATAAGCCCTAATTCACAATTATGTATAATTAGTAATTGCACTCTCTAGTTCTTTTTTACCTCTAATTGAATTTAATTAAGATTCGAACACTATGAATATAAAAGATTTCATTATTAACAAAAAAAGCAATAATACTTAATTAGTGAAAGGCTAAAAGCTAATTTGCATAGCCATTTTTTGTTCATTATATATTAATATAGGAAGATATCAAGTGGTGGAGATGATCAGGTCGAATGTGAATATTCTCAAGGGGCTTTGATTCTGTATTTATACATATGCTTTGTAGTTTATCATGGATTTGGGCGGTTTCTTTTAATTTTTCCTTTTTCATTTCAAGAGAAAATCATAATTTTTAAAAAAGGAAAAACGAATATGGTCGACATACATATATAAATAGTAATTTAGACCATATATAATTTGTAACATGTGGGTGGGACTCATAATTTAACGTTATCTGTTTAGCATCTTAGGAAGATAGCTTGAACTGAGGAGAATTGATCTTTATTCATTTTAGACTAATTTCCTAGTCACCCCGCCAGATGCCCCAAATATCTCTACAAATTATAGATAGTTATAATATTATTATTTTTTGGTCCTATATTAATTAATTAATTAATTTTTACACGGCTTTAGATTTAGAACAATATCCACTTTTTCAATGTTATTGTTAATGATAAATTTGATTTGGAACAAAATGATATATACTAGTATATGATTTGGGTTTTTTATCCACTCATTTAAAATGAAGTTAGAATATAAGAAAAGGGAAATTAAGCACAATTCTTTTAGGAAGGTGGGATGACCGTACATGATGTTGAGAAAAAAGCTGGTTAGTGTGGGTGAAATCAATGGCTTTTTTATTTTCTTTTTAATTCTAATTAATCATTTTTTTAGTTTTGCAAGATGAGAAGGGTAAAGGGAACATGGGCAAGAGGCCAAGGGGTATTTTATGGGGTGTAGGAAAAGAAAACGATATTATTCGATCGTGCTTGTCGGCTTCTTTTTCTACTTGTAATTCCCTTTGATATATATCAATCTGTTCACAGTTTTGCTTGGAAATTTTTGTGATTCTTTTAAACAAATTGATCATAGCATTGCTCCTTAATTAATTCCTCCTTTTCATCGTAAAAATGGGTTTTGAAGATTATTAATTATATCAAAGTTTGGATAGTTGATGCCCTTGTTCAGAATATATATTGATCGATAGGTTATAATTAATCACATTTGTGTGATGAAGAAAAAATTGGGTAGAGAATTGGAGGATGAAATTAATGATAGGGAAAAGAAGACTTGAAGAAGACCAACAAATTATGATCGGTTGAGATAATAAGCAATTTTCTTTACCCATTTGAGCCTTCAAAACTATTCAATTAAAGTAACAATTTGGCACTTCAATTTTGATTTCAAACGATTTCATCTGCATCATGGCATAGACTTGTCACGCTAGCGTGAACACTGTATTAATTCTTTAAAAATCTAAGTATAAGGGTAATTAATTATCTAATTAAATAAAAGTTATTTGACCAAATAGCCAAAATATAGGTATTAAATCATTCATTCTTCCATATTGTTAAACATGATCATTCATATAGTACATAAGTACAATAAGGCTTCTTTTGTTAGAGTAATGTGGTGAGAAAAGTCACTTTTTTTTTTACTTTATACTTGTACTACACTATTCTTCTTACGTGTAATTTAACAGTGTGACCGTTTGTTTGATGTGATCCAATTTAATAGTTTTGCATTAAAGAAAAATGTTGCAGTGGCTAAAAGCTGCTTCTATTCTAACCGGCCGCACCTCCCGTGAAACAAAGGAGTCTTAAAAGCATGGTTTCGAAAAAGGAAAAGAAGAGAAAGGATTATGGATCGGTGACTCAAAAACTATTGGGTGTACTAGCAGATGATTTGATGATTCAACTTTCAATTACTAGCTAGCTTTTTGGGACGATGGAAAATAAATGCTTTTTGATACATAGAAGGAGGAAGGGCTTTGAAGTTTGAAGCAAGTGTGGTTGCAGCTTGGCAGTGTGAGTGTGCCTGGACTTTGACACACACACCGAATAATATTTGCATACTTAATTTGTACTATCAATTCTAACACTCTTTTTGAAAGCCTTGAAAAGATTGAAAGATTGAAATGCCATAACATTCAAGTTGCTATAGCCGTGCCTGTTTCTTTGGTACTACAAATTAAAAAGAAATGGAGCTTTTTTTCTCAACCCTAACTTTTATCCATAGCCTACTCTTTTTTTAGGGATCAAGATGGTCAAAAAAGTAGAAGTTGCAATTAAGAAGATGAACCATAGCCATTGGATTGAAAAGATAAAAGTTTGATCAAATGGTGTGGGTTCAAAAATGATATACATGTGTAATAAAGGTTTGCTTGTTATTCGAGATTTGAGATAATGAGATTGAAGAATGTACTTGACTTTGAGCTAGTCTAATCTAGCTATATAGCTGCTCCATGGCAGCATAGTAGAAGCTTTTGCTTATGGGGCGTGATTTCTCTTAGCCAGCTTTTTTCTCTTTTCTTATTATTTTTGTGTTCCATTTCAACGTTTATTCATATCTTTTTTTTGCCTTTTATGGTGAAACAATGCTCAAAAGGAGGTTTTAGGAGTGGATTGAAATAAAAGTTAGTTAGGTACAATCATTTCCAAAGGTTCACTTCATCATATCAAACAAAAACACAAAAAATATTGATGTTTTCAAGATTTATTTCAAACACTTATTTATTACATGATCATTGTTCATCTAGACGTCACTAGGTTTACTTCTAAATTTAATCACTATAATCAAATTACCAATGTTTGTCAATAGTTGCTAGACTCTGAATTCTGATAATCAGTGTTCAAATCTTGACAATTTCAATTATAAATATAAAAATAAGAAAAGAGACGTAAATGTAATTAAACTTATAACATGTTACCAATTGAGCCAAATACTTTTTCCTAGTGTCTTAATTAATTAATTAATTAGGAATAATGGTAAGTAATTAAGATAATTAATAATGAAAGTGAAGATGAAGGGAGTGATAATGGTGTTGGAGAAGGTAAAAGCAAAACAGAAAACATGTCGCGGCGAAAAGCCGGTGACACTGTTGTGGTGTGCTCACGACAACCGTTAAAAAACGATTCCCGAATGCATTGGATGTCGGCCGATTTGTTTAATTAATAAGAAGACTTGTTTATTAATCCTTACTTTGGCTTTGAATTTGCTCAACGTGACATTGCCATGAGATTTGTGTTTTAAAAAACAAAAAAAGTCATTCTAAATGTTCCTTTTAACGGTGAGCTGATTTAGTTATTCTTGTTGGGTAATTAAACAATGGCAGACATAGTGTTGTTGGGGGCAGACCAATGTTTTCGACATTAACATTGGTTTTCACAGATTATAATAATTGATTTGTCATCAAGTTTTAACAAGGTCGGTGTTTGATGATGTCAATTTTCTACTTAATATTTAATCAATGAGAAGGTATTCATTTATATATATATACCCAATGCAAGTTACACCCTTTAATTTTTCATTCCATTCGTTTATCTTTTTGTAAAATTAATATTTATGCACAATATTTTTCACCATTAAATATATGTTGAAAATATTAAAGAATGTTGGAGTTCCGATCAATATGATAAAAAATATCTTATTAGTAGTGGCGTAGCCACCTATACAACTTAAATTTTAATTTCTATAGATTATTTAAGGTAAAATTGATATATTGACCCATTATTTAGAAAGTCTGGAGATTTCGACTCCACTAAAAAAATTAAATTGACCCCGCTAAAACAAAAAATTGAGAATCAACATGTATAATAAAGGTTATTTAGTCATTTGAGTTTAATATGTAATAAGGGTTATTTAGTGTTGCTATTGCTTTTTGATTTTGAGCTAGCTTTTTACTTTTTAGCTAAAAAGAGATTTTATTATCTATAAACACAATGCTAAATCAACTTCAACTTTAGAGTAAACTACAATAAAAGTTTATAAAGGATCTGAACCCACTTAGCAGAAATCTTGACTACGCCACTGTTAGTAGGTATGTTAATAAAATAGTTTGCTTACATGAATGAGGTTAGCAGTTAGCACAAGTGATAAAGACTTAAATTTGAGATAGAAGTCACTTGAACTTTGAGATCTAAAAGTCCCTTTGATTGGTCTTGGTATATATATATATGAGGACCATCATAAGCCCATTGAACGCCATGCATATATGATAAAAAAAATTAACATATTGTCTTGACTTGAAGATGGAATAGCCTTTTAGTGCTCTTAAACTACTTATTGAAAAGAGATGAACTTTTAAATTCATCTATATCCTTTCATTTTTATATAAGAATTAAGGAAAAATGTTTACTAAAACTCGAGACCTCTCACTGATGAACTTCAATTTCTTACTACTCCATCTCATTTAAAATAAGTGAGACATTTCAACTTTTGTAGTCATTCAAAATAAGTGAAACAGTTACAAAATCAATGCAATTTTACTCTTTTTTCCATATATACCCTAAGTGTTAATTAAAGT
>AWWV01009596.1:0-107416 GCA_001974805.1 Corchorus capsularis | reverse complement strand
TTTATTATAGTCACCATTCTAAACCTATATACACAACAACAATTAATTTGCTAACACACTTTGTTAAAATTACTAGTTCTTTTATAAAGAGATTAAGAAAGCGAGTGAGAGGGGATGTCGCAGTCCCATGGTCTCCCACTTGGAGGGACCTTTTATATTTTGTTTAAGGCATGCTGCCCTTAGGTGGTTGCCCTTAAGTAATTAATTATAATTAAATTCTTATATATATAGTACACCATGTTTAATTTATTAATTATATTATTATTATGTAACACATGGATATTTCACAAAGCAATAAGGTAGCAAAGGCTGACGCAAACACACCTTTTTAAAATGAGGCCAAATTGCAATTGCAATGCCACTGGTCTCTACTTATACTTTATTATATACTAGTTTTCACTTCCACGTGCGTTGCACGTTACCCATTGTGAGTATAGTATACTCAATATAAAATTTCATCTATATTAGAATTTCATCCATATTAATGTATAGTAATCAAATTAAATTTTATTAATCCAATTCCAAAATTATATTAATTGGATATATTAATTCTTCAACAAAATAATCCGACTTTACATTATAAATTTTAAGGCTGGGATATTCGGAAAAAAGAAAACAAAAAAATTGATTTAAGGATATTTAATTAATTATATTAATTCTTGAACAAAATAATCCGACTTTACATTATAAATTATAAGGCTGAGATATTCGGAAAAAAAAACAAAAAAAAAATTGATAAGGATATTGTTAATTAATTTTTTACATTATATAACCCGACGGTTGGACCGTTTGACCCGTCAATTGTACATAAAGAATTAGTGTGATTATTTTCAAACTAAAAACCTTATAATAATAAATCTTAAGTTTCATTACTTACCCTATATTTTTTTAATTTAAGATTAATCTTTGTGAAATTATCGTTAAATATTGTTCATAAAAACATAAAATAAATAAATAAAGGGTACGCATTAGATAAATACTAATAAATGACTTTGCAAAAAAAAAGTCATTGCACTTGAATTATTAGCTCAATGGTAAGTGCATACTTTTTAAAATCTAATGGGTTTTTTGTTCAAGCCCTATTGTATGTAAACTGCATTTAGATTTTGTGCCCCTTTATACATGAAAACATGAAAATAGTGGTTTGTCTTTATGAATTCTCATAACGGTGAATAGACCCACAGGAGAGGAAGTATTGCCATTTTCGTTTTTTCTCTTCGTTCAATCCATTTAATTATCTGGTATTGAGAATTGAAGAGTTGAGAAGTTTGCAAAAAAAAAATGGAAGTTTGCAAGAGAGAAATTAAAGTGCAGAGTCATATTCTTATCAATTGTCAACCCCAACGCAAAGAAAATAAATACCAAAATATAAGTAATTTGTTTAATGAAAAACTATATATTTTGTAGATTTAATTAAATGCAAATTAACAAAATTAAAAATTAATTGTATAATGGCAATTTTTAGAAATATGTTAGATAAGTAAGGATATAATAAGTATTTTAAAAATTAAATAAGGGTACAATAGGCATTTCAAAAATTTCTCAAAACTCGTACTTTTATATATAGTATAGATTATAGTACTACTTCACTTGGCTTCCCCTTTGAGCCGTTAAAGCAACCAAAAAAAAAATCGACATGACGGCTTTTTCTCAGCTTTTGTTCCTCACTTTTGCTGTCTCAAGCTGACGTTAGCTCAACGTTGACTGCTTTCCCTTTGGATTTGCTGTTCCCTCTTTGTCGTTTTCACTATCAAAACTCCATTTTTTGAGTGCAAGGTTTGGTTTAATTAGGGTATAACTTTTCTCTTTTCCTCATGCATAAATTGTTTGGAAAATTCAAAGATTTTGTTTATAAACTCTGGTCGGGGTGTGTTGTGTATCGTTGTTGGGATCTTGTTTTGTCTTGTGTTTTCCACAAATTTTGTTATCAGGGGAATGTTTGTTTTCTTGTTTGAGTAGACTTGTCAAAACTCAAAAACAGACATTAATGATAATGAATAATGAACACTATACTAAGGTTTCATAAAGATTTGTTTAGTCAACATCAATTAACCTAAGTATGAAAAAATTAACAAAAAAAAAGGGTATTTTATGGCCCCAAGATCTTTGTTTTGCCACCAAAGCTAGTCTCATTGGTCCGATCGAGTTCTAAATTCATGTTTGTTTTAAGATTTTAAGTTATTTATTTTATAATAACAGTGGACTACACATGGGAGCTATGGGGAAATCGTAGCTTTTTGTTAGGTCAAAATTATGAAAGTAGGATGAAAGGCAAACTGATCAGATCCAATTCCCAAATCCTAAGCTTTTGTTTCCTCTCGACAATTAACTTTAAAATCATAAGTATTAAACCTTAAAGAAAACAACTTCATATGACAGAATCAGATCATGTTTAGCAGACAAAAGGAATTATTATACTCCAAAGTTTAATTAACAACTCCAAAGTTTCTAACAAGCTGCTAGGTTTTGGTCTGTTTGTGTTTCTAGCTAACTCAAAAACTGCTTTTGTTTTTGTCCCAGATTTTGTAAGTTAAGTAGTTAAACCCACCAAAAAAATCTTTGTTACAATCCCAAAAGCCTTAAATCCAGATAGCAAAGAGCAAGGCATGCAGCAATCAGAGAGCTAAGCTGAGCTTCGAGTCGCCTACCATGAGGGGTCTGTGCAGACTCAAATCCGAATACCTTCCATCACAAATCCAAGCATTTACCACTTTGAGCAACCCGGCGTCAAAAAGTGTTTAATGATGGGATTTGGTGCTGCCCATGTTTTAAGAAGTGAGTTTGGGGAACAAAATTTTCATCAATCAGAAAAAAATATTTCCACATTCGATCAAAGCTCTTTTCTTCGTATTCTTTTATGATTTTGTCCAAATTAAAGCCAGACATTGATTCATGGTTTGTGTTCAAAACCCACAATGTAACACACACGTCATTCTCACGTGATTTTTTCATCACTTTTCTCTTCTTTTTTTTCTTCTTAAATGGAAAATAAACAATTTCCAAAACAACTTAACAAGTTCAAAGGTCAGGGACGACAATGACATCCATAGGGCACTTTCTTTTGCGTGTTTATGTTTGTGAAACTGTTTGCACTTTACACTACATGTCACGTTATGGTCATCCATATTATTACAACTTACAAGTGAAAATCCATGCACAATAATTGACCCACACCATTAATTGTCTAGAGAGAGAATAATTCAACTCATTTCACATTTCATTGGTTAGTTCAAGTAATTCCATACATGTTCCCTTAAATAAAGTTTTCAAATCAACTTTTGGGGATGTCAAAAATCACCTCTCAGAGAGTTTTAACCCATAATAACATAGACGGATCTTGACAAGTGGCATTGGGGAGGTCAATTTGAATAAAATTATTTTAAGGGACCAATTTAAGAATTTCAATGTATTATCATGTAAAAATGTATAGAAATATAGGTGGATAATAAAGCAAATTTTCCAGTTTTTGGGGGCCTAGCCCCCCCCCTTCCCCCAAAGCCTAATGAGGATCTGCCCCTGCATAATGGTTCCCTTATGCAAAGTCCCCGACGAGATCAACTCTTGTGGATGTGTAAAAAATCTACCTCTTGGAGAGTTTGAATCCATAATGTTTCCTTTATAAGCGAAGTCCCTCAAAAATCACCTCTTGGAGAGTTATAACCCATAATGGTTCCTTAAGCAAAGTCTTGAGATCAACTCTCGCAAATGCAATAAATCACCTCTTGAAGAGCTTTAATCCATAATGGGTTCACCTCTCGGAGAGTTTTAACTCATAATGTAAAAAATCACCTCTTGAAGAGTTTTAACCCACAATGGGTTCACCTCTCGGAGAGTTTTAACCCATAATAAATCGGCTTAATGAGTAAAAAGGCCCCTAAACTTACACTGAACCGTCAAATAAGCACCTGAATTTTTATTTCGACCAAATAAGCCCCTAAACTCTTAAAAAAAAGCCAAATAAGCCCTGTTCCCAAGACTAAATGCTCAAATATATAAGGACTAAACGTTTTAAGATTTTTTCAAACAAGGATCAAAATATACAATTCCACAAATTAGAACACATACTTGGCAAATTTTTACAAATCAGGGAATCTTTAAATGAAAACCAATGTTTCACGTGCATACACGTTAAAGTTGATAAAAAATGATATTATCATGTTAATTAAAAAATCAAACCATATTAATCAAAATAAATTCATTAAACGTAATATGATATAAAATTATCTTGTGATTTTCAATTTATATATATCTCACACACTATTATTAACTTATACTCACACACTAGTATTAACTTATACTGTATCTAATTTGTAAAAAAATATTAATTATGTTTTATAATTTGTTGAAATTGTGTATTTTGATCCTTATTTGAGAAAATCTTGAAATATTTAGTTCTTGTTTGAGCATTTAGCCATGGCAACAAGGTTTATTTGGCATTTTTTAAGAGTTGAGGGGCTTATTTGGCCATAATAAAAGTTCATGAACTTATTTGACGATTCGGTGTAAATTCAGGAGCCTTTTTGCTCATTAAACCGTAATTATACGGTCAAAATGATTTATAGACACCAACAAAACAAAGAAAGGGAAAGTTACCCACTTTCCTTCCTTACTCTCGGCCAAAGAAAGGGAAGAGAATACACTGCATTTCTCCTACAAAACACAATTACAGTGAAGACATGGATAAATGTGGAAAGACATCAAAATATACCACGGCACGGGCACGGTGTGAATCAAAGCTAACTAAAATCCTTTTATCCAAGAATGCAATAAAAAGTTAAAATACCAAATAAAAGAAGGTAGAAAATACAAGTTACAGAACATTTACAATGTGCACATGACGTATACTAGCACCCCAACAAGATAGTTCTGGTGCTGAAGGATTAGTTTCTGAAAAAAGCTGTCTTATGTTATCTGACAAAAATATTTGAGACGACAGCATCCTAAATGATGTTCTATTGCCTAGAAACCGGTGCTGTTGGCATTGAGGGCTGGTTATAAAAACCTTCAGAACCTTGGAAGCTCTGGTATGAATTAGTTGTTGGTGTGGCAAATGGAGAGATGCCGGTCATTGCAGTTCCAACCATTGGATAACCAGGCAGGCCAGAAGCCTGCTGTGACTGGGTAACGCCATAGCTAAATGACACACCATTCATTGATCCAGCAGTTGGCATGTACTGGGCTACTGAATATGGTGGCACTGGTGGCAGTGGCGGCAATGGTGGAGGAGATGATGATGGAGGAGGTGGCACTTCATTCGGAGCTAACTGCTGGGAAGTGGTTGTGACACTGTGTTGGTGAGATTCAGGGTGCTCAAATGGTTGAATTGAAGCTTGATGGGGATTCTGAGATGGTATGTACGGCTGGTCATTCTCAAGCTTAGGCCTCTTCTCCGAGGGGTAATCACCAGAAGGTTCATTCATAGGATTACCGATGACACCCTCGGAAGCAAGGGATGAGAGGACATAGGAAAGCATCTCGGCTGAGGATGTTGATGCAGTTAGCTTCGCTGCCACTGCAGCAGCTGCAGATTTCCGAGGATCTTCATCAATGTGGCCAGAATTATCAGGGAAGGACACTTGCCGGGCATACATCACAGGAGCTGATTGCTCTGAAGCTGCTGGCATAAAACTTTGAGGTGCAATAGATGTGTGAGGTTCCTTTGAACTTTGCTCAGCTACCAAATGGGGATTATCACCATTTAGTAACTGTCTGCAGATATTACCAGCCTGCTCCGATTGGGCCTGTGCAGCCTGAAAAAATATAATGCACATGGTCAGAATGCAAGCATGTACATAAGGAAGTCATTACACAAGTTAGAAATGAGAAGTTACAGAAAACTAGTTTACTTTGTTGCGTTGAATAGAAGATTATGTATATCAACGTGTATACTTTTGAAAAAAAGGCCATGCAAAAGTTTAGTATCAAACCTGAAGTTGTGTACGAACTTGCTCCAGCTTGAATTCCTGATAAGAAAAGTTTATCAGCTTCATTTTAACACTACCACAAACAACATTTTTATATCTGGATGGTTAAACTAACCTGCTCCTGAAGAGCCTCTCTCAAATGTGAGATAAGACTAGCTCTTGAAGATGCAACAGCAGTTAGCTGCTCAATACAATCTCTCAATACAGCATGCTGACCCTGCACCTCCTCCACAAGTGCAGATCCATGGAACTGCCCTGTTCAGAGAAATTTGGGACCAATTTTGCAAATGAGAAATATTAGTCTCAAGATATTAGGGATGTTGATTAAACCACAATCCTAATCTTAAAGAAACAAAAATTGTGCAAGACAGCTTTGAACAGGAGGTGAAGTTACTTTCTTTCTCATGAAGCAACTAATAGTATAAAATGCTGACTAAATGACTAGTGCAGGACATACCTGAATTGACATCACTACCAATTTCCTTATCTACTTTCTCAATACAGCTAATTGCATTCCTACATTTGTTGAATATAACATCTTCATCCATGTGGCTCTCATAAACAACTTGATAGCCTGAAACTATCTTGTCCACTGTACCTCCAACGGGGTGCTTCTGCTATACAAATATAACAAAGAAAGGACATCAGTTGATGGCAAAAGCATACAAATGCCCAAAAACAATAGGCATTTGCAATCAGCAGGGAATTTATCTTACCAGCTTGAGGCCTAAATGCCTCCCATTTCTATTATTATTTTCTGATTGTCTGCCTACAAGCTCTTCCTTAAGAAGTTGTCCCCGAGAACCAAATACTTTTCTTTCTTCCCATATGCTAATCTGCAATTCGAGCAACAAAAAGAAAAGAGATATTTACGCTATTTTTAACTGCAAACATTTTAAATGTTATGGCAGTTTAAATTTGAAGCAACCACAAGTAGTATTGACAGAATATTGTACAACAACCATAGCAATTAATCACAACATAGGGAAAATAAAACATCACAACTTGTCCAATGACTATTCCATCATTGACAACATTTCAATTATGACAAAGTTGACATGCTCAACACCAAAACAAAGGTCAAGCCGATGATCTAGACTTTAGAAACAGATAAATAAAACAACAGTTGAATAACTAGTTATTGACAAATTAACTACAACCATTTTACAGAAAGAGAGCAAGTACTCGAAACTGATGTCTTTCTGATTCTATCATAATCTTTAAACGGATGTCCTTCCATTAAGTATCTATGTCCAACATGTATACAATCAAACTTGGTAAAGATCTCCAGCTTTCCCAAAAATATGAAAAACTATTATTCATATATGCTGAACGTGCCCATGTTGGACACATAGCTGTATCTGACACTCGCAAGTCCTAGTAAAATAGCTTAAACTGTCTGATCACAATGAACAGTTATACAGGTCATACTTAAACTTATCCATGACTAGTTATAAACAAATTCACTAGAATAACATTGCAATATAAGTTAGGAGCCACATGATATAAAATCGGAAAAAGAAGCATGATATGTTCATGTTATCAGTATCAAATTAACTTTGCTGTCTAAATAAGACAATCCTAAGGGACCTTATGGCTCCCACACAGGTCTTCCATTTGACAAAAGTTAAGTACTTTGTTTCTGTAACTTTAGGTTCACTTGAAATATACAAACATAACTGATCTTTTTGTATTCTTTAAAGCGAAACAGAAATGCAAAGAGGCTCTCAGAGACATGTAAGTTGCAACACTTAACACAGATTTCATTTAAGAGAATAAGAAAACAGGGGATATATG
The DNA here is from genome assembly GCA_001974805.1 of Corchorus capsularis. Lineage (NCBI taxonomy): Eukaryota > Viridiplantae > Streptophyta > Magnoliopsida > Malvales > Malvaceae > Corchorus > Corchorus capsularis. Next base: position 99,695 of record AWWV01009596.1, on the reverse strand, counting down.
AAAGTTTGGATGACTATACCAGACGCAAAGCAGCATTCCTTCCAAACTCATCCCCATGGTCAATTACATCACGAAGAGCATCTGGAAGAACCTTCCAAAATTCACCAACAAATTCTGAACCCTTACGTCTGCTATTCTGCAAAATGTCATTGGCAAGATACAGAAAGGCCAATCTCTGCTCACGAGGAGAGCAATGAAATTGTCTGGCCCAAGTTTCGACAACTTGCCTTGCCTTATTCATATGGAAGATACACCAATGTGATAAAGCTTAATAAGTTAAGGGTTGCAACTTTGTAAGGCCAAAGATGATGATTAATAGATTTGGTGGCAAGTATTTCAACAATAACTGTGCCATGCACCAGTCATGCAAAAATAAACTTCTAAAGTTAATCTTAAGTCTTAAGCAACAATGAAGAAATTTCATGTAACTTAGAAAGCACCTAGATAGCAATATCAAACAGACACGAGCATAAACTATATTTGAGCATTACTAAAATAGGTAGATGCACTGCACAATTATTACACATGCACTAAGAAAATTGTCCTAACAGCATAATGAAAAAGAATCCAACCAAAAGAAGAACTTTCCTAAATAAGCAAAGAAGCACACCATCTTCAATTTAGTTTTGAAAGGATACTCTCTATGCTCGCTTGCGAATTATTGAGCTTGGCTAGCTTTTCGACCAAGATTTGTGGATTGAAAGAACTGCCCATTGTTGCTATCAAAGGCTGAGCAACTAATGACAAACAGGGCAGACCTTCACAATGCAACCTTCAGAGAAAAAGCTGCTGTAGAAAGTTGAAAAACAGGAATTATTCACATTATAGCTGAATATAAAATCGACTAAGCACATGCATTAAAACCTTAAAAACAGGTCTGGATTCCTGGTAATTATTCAAAATCCCCTGCCTCTGTTTTACTCTTTCCATGGGAAATTATCCAAAACCTATCTTTTTACATAAAAAATATAAAATCTCCCATGACTGCAGTTGGCTGCAACTTTTAAGAAAAAATGGAAGCCAAAAACAAAATCCCTTTAAAAAAGAAAATTTTGAATATGGAAAACAGAATTGTAAACCTAAACTAATACTTTAATTAAGCATTTAATAATAGCATTTAATTACGGATGTAGAAGAACTTAAAAGCACAAATGAGTAATTAGCAAATAATTAAAAAAACAAAAAGTAACGAGCTTTAACTAGAAGGAAAGAACTTTGGTGGTGCCAGCATAAATATTACAGACAAAAAAAAACGAACTTGGAAAATAGGGAATGGTGGAAAAGGAAAAGAAAGAGAGAACCTGTAAAAGGCGAATGCGGGTGACGCAGCGCAATAATCAACGGCGGGTAAGAATAACAAGTTGGAGGAAATCCGTCGTCATGAAGAATAAATTAGGGGAAAACGAAAATCAGCTCTGCTTTGATGATTAGGGTTTTGCACGGATACTTTAGTTTTTGTTTTTTAAGGTTGCAGAGGGGTCGTGCGGTTAACCGTACGAATTGGAGGTTTGGTCGAAGTGGGGGGACGCGTGAGAAACTGCTAAGGTTTTGTTGTGTTTCTGCTTCGAGGAGACGAGGGAGAGGAGAGAGTACACAGTTTTAGTTACTTTTTGGGTTTCCAAGTTCTTTGTATAAAAACATATATATATATAAAATATTTTAATATGCCTATTTATATTATCAATCAGAGCTCGAGTAATTTGAAACAAGTGGTTAATAGTCTAGTGGTAGTATAGTACTTGACCCTTAATTCTCATGAATAGGGTTCGATTCTAGCAATCTCAAGTAAAATAAAAAAAATATTAATAACAAGTGAAGCATAATTTCACCATCAACTTAATGTATTTCACTCCTGAATAATTTGCAAACGGCCAAATAAGCGTATAAAGTTCAATTTTGATCAATTACACCCATGAACTCTCAATTTGGCAATATAAGCCCTTAAATGACCGACAGCATAATGGAATCGCTAGAAAATACCACATTAGTATGCCACATCAGCATGTTGCATGGACAGAAAATGTCATATCAGCATGTCATGTGGATAGAAAATGCCACATCAATAAAGACAGAAAAATGTCACATCAGCATACTCCATTATAATCTTCACATGGGCCCACTCCATGTAGCATTTTTAGCCACGTGGAAAGCTGGCGTGGCATTTCCTAACGACTGTTAAAGTGTCATCAAAGGCTTAATTTGGCCAAATTTAGGAGTTCAGTAGTGCAATTGGTCAAGATTGACATTCAGGAACTTATATGGCCGTTTGCGGAAAATTTAGGGGCGAAAACATACATTACACCCCCGAATAACTATATTTTTAACACCAAATTTATTTTGTGTAGTGACATCAATAGATTAACAGAAAAGCCAAAGACAATTATAGAAGGGTAATATCACATTATGAAACCATATAAATTTACCATTAGCTTTAGATTTTTCATGTTTGAAGAACTTCCATACTTTCTATGTGATTTTTCAATATATCTTTCTATAAGGAAAGACATTTTCCCTTTACATATAGTGAAGCACTTTAGAGTTTATATATATATACATGAACAACTCCTCTTAAAACAGAAGGAAGAAAAGGAGACAAAGTATGATTTTGAAAACAATCAGAAACAATTTCTTCATAGGAATACTTTTAAGAGAATAAAAAAATGCAAGAATATAAAAAAACCAAAAATGAATTACATGAATTAAATTCCAAAAGGTCCAATGCCTCCGAAGAATATTAAATACAGCAGCTTCACAGCTATATAGGAAGAACAGAGCAGTAAATTTCTGTAACCTGCTAAATCAAAAGTGCATGTTTTTCTTCTTTGTCACTATAATAATAATTAAAACCAAAATCTTTCCATTCTTTTTATTCATACAAAATGAGCTGAAATTTTATTTTATTTTTTGCCATTTTCTATCTCCTCCTTGCCATGGAAGTTGGGTTTCCATCAAACAGTTCATCAATGTAAGTCTCTATATCTTCAGACTGAAACTTTATATACTTCTCTGTTTGTCTTCCGGGATCCAAATACTGAGAAAATCTCCCCATGAAGGATCGGTACGCCGGAATCACCACGGCGGAGATAGAAACCCTCAGCTCAGATTGCAGCTGCTCATCACTCACAACCCAGGCACCTTGAGTCCTGTGAATTTCGTCGAACATGGCATTGAAGCTCTTGAACCTCTCTTTCAGCACAGGTTTCACCACTTTCCCATTCACCATTAACCCTTCATGATTCAAACAACCCAAAAGCTTCGTCCATGTCTCTCTCTGATAATTCTTATGGTAGTTCCTTAAATCAGATGATCTCTTACGGCACCACGTGTCCCCCATCACTTGATGAATCTCTGCTGACCCTTTGATCTTCTGTAACATGTAACGTCCATTGTTCATCATGAAGATGCAGCTCAATGAAATGTCTTTGTAAAGCTTCGATTTTGCCTCCAGATTGGCGTCCAAAAGAGCCATGACTCTCATCAATTGCGCTGCAAATGGTGACTGGTTTTCATCATTGTTGTTGTAATTCTGGGAATCACCGCCGCCTTCGTAATTCCGTGGCCGGCTTGTTGAATCAGCTCTTTCAATCTTGGAATGATCCTTGAAAACTTGCTCCACCGTATCTTTGTATTCACATGTCAGTTTCAGATAATTCATGGTGTAACGAGTCAAAGGATGAACCGCGCCACCAGGAACAGGGGTTTTCGATGTATCGGACTTGATCGAATTTTCAAGATCACAGAAAATGCAAATCGCCGTCTCGCCGATTCGGCACCGGGCGGTGGTGGTTTCCGCCCTGAGTTCGTTGGCGCATTCTTCGGGGAACAGGCTGTCAATGGCGGGAAGATCGTCACGGAGGGTTTCGTAAATGTCAAGAAACTTGAAGAGTTTTTCCTGGGAACGCTTGGAAATAGCGACGGCTTCAGCGAAATTGAGGAGTTGAATCACGACGCCACGTGTCAGGTTGCTGAAGAGGCTGTCGGATAAAGAAGGGAAACCGGAAAAGATTGCGTCGACGAGTTTCCGTTCGCCGGGGAAATAAACTCTGGCGCATTGCTTGAACGCTTTGATCCATGAAGGAATCTCCCTTTCCAATGATTCCCAATGCATCTTATGAACATCATCGATACTAATTTTCTCGAACCCAATCTGTTTCAAGGATTCCTCAATCACATTCCGCCTGGTAATCATGTAAACTTCACAGCATTCGGATTCAAATCCTCCGGAAATCATTTCCTTGGCAATTTTAGTCAACAGGGTCAAAACTTCCTGAGGATACCCTGGAAAATCATTTTCTGGATTTGGGTTTGATTGATCACCAGATTGAGGCAATTCACAATGATCTGAAGAACCCTGATGATCCTGTTTCTGATGATCAGGTTCGATCACAACCTTGGAATCTTCCAGAAGATTCCTGAATTCATCCTCGATATAAGACATAACTCTCTGTTGGATCCGACCAATGCGGTTGATCAACGGACCCTGGTCGGAATCCAATTTGAAAGCTCCAGACAGATTTGAATACAGCTTTGAAATCCGTTCCACGGATTTAAGATACGTTGCATCATCTTCAGTTGGCTGGTAACCTTTCACTTTTGATTCCGGAGTTTCATGTTTGGAAAATTCCTCTTCGACAAAATCCAAATATTTTTCCAGACACCCAGGAATCTCAACCCCTGTAACAACTGGAACATGTTCCTTGTCCTGTTCTTCATTATGATCATCACCACCTTCCTTGTCCTGTTTTGGAACACTGGACAGATTTGACAAGAAACGATCAATGTCTTCGGAAGCTGTTTCCAGGGTATACTCGATTTCAGGTTGAGGATCAGGATCAGTAGTTTTATCTTCTCCTTGTTCCTCGCCGCCTTCTTCTTCTCCTTTTTCCTCTGTTTCTTTTTTTTCATTGTCTTCTTGATCAGGCTTTTCAATCTCATTGTTTTCGTCTGGTTGGTGTTTCTTCTCCATGTCTCCCTCTGTTGTTGTTGTTGTTGTCTCAGTCGCAGCTTCGTTGGAACACTTTGGTGATGACTCCGTCGTCGTCGGCAATGTGGTACCGTCGGCGGCGGAGTTGGTTTCCTCGTCGTCGTCGATCCCTTTCCTAAAACTAAAAGACTTTTCAGGCAGATGATGATTCTTTTCCATGGCTAAAGGGTTTTTAGGAAAAGAAAAGAAAAAAGAATGTTTGGTTTTGGGAAATGGAAAACAAAAATGAAGGGTTTGAAGAAAAGATGGAGAAAGATGCGAAGAGGAAGGAGAATTATTCGTGTAATTATTGTATGATTGATTGTTCCTTTTTTTGGAGATTTTCTTTTTTGTGTTTGTGTTTGAGTTTCTTTCCTTTTTCTGAAATCGAAATTGAAATGGTCGTGGGGGAGTGAATGAATTGAATTTCGAGTGGTGGAGGGAATGTACGGACAGGAAATTCTTTTGGAACTTGATTGGGAGGGAGTTGGTTTTGGTTTCATAATTATTATTTTTTTTCGCTATTTTTTAGGAGGAGTTGACCGTTGACCTGTTTTGGGAACAATTTTTTTGGTGCTTCCCACGATCTTGTTTTGTTTTTGTCACCCTTCTCTTGATCTTTGCCTCATGGATTTATTTAATCAAATCATGATTATTAGGAACCAAACTAATACTACTACTATAACCATATAAATGCTGGACAGAATCAATTACTAAATCTTTATGACTTGTATGCCATTATATATGGATTTCTATTGAATTAATATCTTTGAGTTTGCCTATAATTACTTTACAAGTCGACATTAGAGGTTCCAATTAAATATGATGGGGTATAAGATTCAAAAATTGGTAAGGTTTTGGATTTCTGTTTATAAAGTTTGGGGTTCAAGTCGTGCCAACAGTTTTTATTGGTGGGTGATTTGTAAATATCACTGTGAGACTTTTCTGATACTCGTAGCATGCTCTGACCTTGGATTGTGGTAGCCTCCTCTCAATTAAACTTTTAAAAATCGAAAAAAAAGGATAGAGAAAAAAGGTTTAACAATCGCTTGTTAGATTAATATGTGGAAAAGGAAGATGGTGTTCTTCAAGAATGTTAGCCGTTCGAATTTGACCTGACAATTCATATTCCGATACGACACGACACGGCCGACACAGAGGGAGGGGGAGCAGGCACCCTCCCCAAAACCTCCATAAAAGTCTAATTTTCATATATTATAGTTGTAACAAAATTGGTAAAATTTTAACTTTAGCCCCCCAAAGTTATAAATTTTGGCCCCTCAACTTTACATAATTATTTTTTATGTAGTAAAGTTTATATTTTTATAATTTAGTTTTGGAATAAGTGATTTTATTATTAAATTTTACTGACTCTTTAAATTATGGTCGACAATGACAATATTATTTAGTTAATATTTATATTATATGGAATGATGAATTGAGAGTAACAAAAGAATCTAAAATATAGATGAAATGTTTTGTATGTATGAAATAAGTGCAATATAGCCCCCCCAAACCGACAATCCTAGCTCCGCCCTTGCATGAGATACGTTTAGTCGTGTTCGTGTTTGATTTATTGTGTCTCGTGTCTGAATCGTGTCGGACACGATTAAGATTATCGTGTTTCCGTGTCGTAATCGTGTCAAAACACGATTAACACGTTTAAAACACGAGCGACATGCTTTAATTAGTGGGTTAACACTATAACACAAAAGACCCGTTACATGACATGTTAGACATGCCTAATTAAAACCCTTAAATAACTTATATTCTGAATTTCGAATATACCCAAATAATTATTATAAAAAATATATACTCAATTATCTTTAATTATATATATAGTTTAGTTAATTGAAATTTTTTAAAATTTGTATCGTGTCAAACGTGTCGTGTGGTGTCAAGACCTATTACATGGCTTAATCATGCCGTGTCGTGTCATGCCGTGTCCCGTGTGCATATTTATAAACAGGTCTTGTGTTCGTGTTTGGATTTCATGACATGATTAATAATCGTGTTGTATTCGTGTCAGGCCTAATATGTATTTATACTCTATGTAAACATGACACGAAACACGGATTACCAAGTATAGTTCGAATTGTATTAATAGAGATAATAGGATACGAGTGTAGTTGAGGCAAGCCAAATCAATTTGATGTCTTAAGCTGAGCTAAATTAATTGAAACGGTCTAACTATATGGTTAATATATACTTGTATTTTTTGTTCGTTAAATGTATATACAAATAGATTATTTGATTGCAATCTGAGCATTTAGTTCAATGGTATATAAATGCATACTTCCTTAATCGTAAGATCTTAGATTCAAGTCATAGTATACGTGTATAGCTTTTGTCCAGTTTTATATTGGATTTGTTGATTTGTTTATAGCAGTTATTATTATACCTATAATATATATAGCTCTTTTCTTGCTTTTTTTTTTCTCATTTCATTTCGAACCTAATTTAGTTGAAGTCAAATATAACTACTATAAAAAAAATATATAACTACTATAATGGAGCTTTTTTCTTTCTCATTTCGAATATGATTCAATTCGAACCTAATTTAATTGAAGTCAAATATAACTACTATAATGGAGAAAATTATTGTTGGTAGAATTTTACTCTTATAGTAAACCAATCTGGCTCAAATAAGATTAATTCGTAAATATTAAAAAAATGTAAATTGTATGAAGGGAAAAAGAAGAGTTTTTTTTTTTTTCGCATATAAAAAGAAGAGTTTATAAACTTGTCCATTTAAGATGTTAATGTATGGGCTACGGATTATGACGTTAAAATTTACAAATATATTTAACGTCTATTAAAATATATTTGTACTCTCTTAATAAAATATATTTGCTCTGCAGTGCTGGGAAAGATTATTTTGATTATTGTGGAAAATTACCTACACTATCTATTAAAATATATTTGTACTCTCTTAATAAAAACGAAAAATAGTTTTCCAAAATAAAAAATAAAAAATAGTAGTACACAGATCATTTACCAAGTACTTAGTATTCACCGTCCCATTTTTTACATTTTTTGCCCTTTGACCTTTGCCACTTTTGCCCTTAGCCACGGCGGAGCCTCCCCACTAGGACGGCTCTGCCACGGTGGAGCCTCCCCACTAGGACGGCTCTGCCACGGCTAGCCACCCCACTAGGACGACCTAGTGGCCTGCCGTGGCGAAGCCGCCCCACCGGGACGACCTGCCCTGGCTAAGCCGCCCAAGTGGGGCGGCCTTTTCATGGGGAAGCCGCCCCAGTGGGGCGGCCTGCTCATGGTGAAGCCGCCCCATGAGGGCGGCTTGCCGTGGCGGAGCCTCCCAAGTGGGGCAGCTTCGCCACGGTAAGCCGCCCTCTTGGGACGACACGGGTCATCAGTCCTAAATTTCGTCAAAAATTGCATTTTTTTGAAATCGTCATCAAAATACGGCACATTATCGTTCATTTTTCTTAAATCGTCATCAAAATACAACACGTTAACGCTATTCTACGTTCGTGATAGTTTCAAGATTAGAAAATAAAGCAAAGGGCAAAAACGTAAAAAAACGTCAAAAATGGGGCGATGTTTAGCAATTCAGAATATATATCTTTAACAAGACCCAAGTTCAATGTACGTTTACACGGTAGCTTAAGTATTTAGTTGAATGATAGGTGCATGCTCCTTGAGACCATAACATGTTTAAGTCTTGCATGTAACTTTTGTATTTTGTTTGGCAATAACTTTTGTATCACTTTATGTGTCATTTTGTTTTTGGCAAAAAAAAAATGTCATTTTGTCCCTTATGTGAGGGTTGGGTTTGATTTTTCTTCCTTATTATGTGTTGAGCATATAGGTAAATATCTAATTGTAACAAGATTTCTTCTAATTACTGTGTATACTTAAGAAAAAATATACTCTATATATCCATTAGATAATTATTCTTTAATCTTATAATAAAAATCTCCATATCTCTAATTTTATTTATGTAAAAATATGTCAAAGTCAAAATAAAAAAGATAAGTGTTATTCATCGATCTCATGAATTATTTATCTTCATGTCTCTAAAATTAATTAATTACCATGAATAAATGTCAAATTTGAGATATTATTATTGGCTTAAAATATGCCCACCTTGATTAAAATTATATAAAAAATTATAAGAACCCATTAGCAAAATCCAATATAAATATAAAACAAACAAAATTTTGTTTGATAATAAATTATATATATAGATATAGATAAGTTAAAAAAAAATACTAGCTAGAACTTCATATAGTATTCCTATTTGTTCTTGATTATTATCATATCTTTAATTAAAAATGTTGATTACGTTAAAATCAAAAAAAAAAAATGTTGCTTACGTGGCAGTTCACATGGCCACTGCTCCATGCTAGATTATGTTGATTTAACTATTTAAGATATATATAGAAGGATTAATAATAACAATTGAAAAAAAAAATTTGAAATAGCCATTAAAAAATTTAAAATTTAATTTAAAATTAAAAAAACTAGCCAGTGGCCACCGACGAAATCGCGTAATCAGACAACAAATCTTAATTAAAGTAAAAACTGAAAAAATCCGAGGAAAGCTTCACTTCCAGTTCCACACTTGACGCTAATTCCCATAAAAGAAGAGAGAGATGAGGTACGGCGGTTCAAGGAAGAAGCGAGCTTTGGTGCGGTGGTTTCTGATTCTATGCGCAGTTTTTACTTGCATAAGCTGGCTGATGCTGCTGACGTTAACATCCGACGATAGACCGCCGAATACGGCAGGAAAAGTGGCGGTGGTAGATTTTCCAGGCCAGCTGGAGCTCCACGATGTTGAAAGAGACGTCGTTTTGTCATCTACGGAAACTCCGAAGCAAGCTCCTGCCAAGGCACCGAAGAAAACTCCGGCGAAGAGTTGTGCCACCGTGGAGGAAATGGGGAAGGCTTTTAAAGGCAGGATTTTGAAGGAGACTCTTGCCGTTCGACGGATTATTCAACGTCACTTTTCTATAAATGGTAATTAATTAAATTTCGGTTACAATTTAGATTTATTTTAAGGTTTATTTCTTGAGGTTAAAATCGTTGCCCTTTGGAAACAATGGGTTAAAATATGAAGAAATTTTGTTCCCATTTTCATGAAACTTTTATCTATTATCTTAAGATTGTTTTTTTCCTTTTCTGAAATAACAAAAAGGTTTATTCCTTTTTCTGTTTTATGTCATTCTAGAGAACTATTCTGGAAATTTACAAGTAAATTTTATTTAACTTCAGGTGCTTCAAGAATTAGGGAGCTTCCTCCAGAACAGTTTTGTAGTCATGGGTTTGTAATAGGAAAAGCATCAGAAGCTGGTTTTGGGAATGAAATGTATAAGATATTAACTGCTGCAGCATTAAGCGTAATGTTGAACCGGTCGCTGATCATTGGGCAAACCAGGCACATTGGTTCTTCCTCAATCCTTTCTGTTTTGTGTTTAAATATTCTTGTCTGTTTAACACTTTACTTTGTTAGCAATTACTTAAAATTTTAGGGCTATTCTCATGTAATATATAAGTGGTTTCATGATTAGAAGGGTAAATGTCTAAAATGTTACAACATTCATGCTTTTCTCATGTTGATTCATGTTTTCACTTTTCTTTCTTCAGGGGTAAATATCCTTTTGGGGATTACATTTTGTATTCTAATGTCACCTTTACCTTGAGAGAAGTGAAACATTTATGGAGAAAAAATGATTGTGTAAAAAAGTACGGTAGGCATCTGGTAATGAGGACTGATGATTTCGAGAAGCCAACGAAAACAAATGCCCTCTGTAGCAATTGGAGGAAGTGGCATCAACCTATCATATGGTAAACCGAGGACTCTGTTGTTTATAAATTGTCCTGGGATTTTTCTGGATATCATTGCATAACTATCCGATATAATAATACTTCAGGTACCAAGCTACCACAGATGCTGTAGCAGCTCAGTTTTTTTTGAAGAACATACATCCTGATATGACGAATGCAGCTACCGAGTTATTTGGAAAGCCAGAAAATCTTCAATCTCGCCCTAATGTTTTTGGAGAACTAATGAGAATTCTCATTTCTCCTTCAAGAGATGTTGAGGAAGCAGTCAATTGGGTTATTGGCGGTGGTGGTAGAGACCCTGATATTACATTGCACATGCGGATGCTCATGAATAGGTATTGGAGGAAAACAATTGTTGTATATATCATATCCATTTTCTGACAAATTATTTTCAAAATAATTGTAATTTTATGCACAAAAATATTTGTATGCTGAAATCCTCACAACTTATAAAATCTCATTTATGTGCTTTGAAATGATTGGTAGTGCGGGTTTTCATCTTCCTTGTTTCAGGTCTTTGAGAGCTGCACAGGCTGCATTGAACTGCGTCAGAAGAGCAACACGCAACTTACCGCAGGGATCCAAACCCAGGGTGGTTGTAATATCTGATAGCCCCTCTTTTGTCAAATTCATTACTCCAAATATAAGTGAATTTGCTGAGGTAACTAAGTTGGAAAAAGTAAAGCAACTTAATATGACAAATATCCTTCATGGTTAAGTTATCAATGTGTGGGGAGATGTACTGATTTAGTTGCACTTTTTTTTCTCAGGTTCTTCATTTTGATTATAAACTTTTCAGCGGTAATGTGTCTCACATTATGAAATCATCATCCACTTTGGAATTTAGAGTGAAAGATTGGGGACCAGCACCCAGATGGGTTGCTTTTGTGGATTTCTTTCTTGCAGCTCGTGCAAAACATGCGGTTGTTTCTGGGGCGCACAGGCGTGTTGGGACTACCTATGCGCAGTTAATTGCTGCACTGGCTGCAGCAAACAGTATAGGTATCACTCCTCCATTCATTTCCAGATCATTGTTTTTAACATTTTCTTTAGCAGCAATATTTTACATTTGGATCATATCCCTTCTACAAAATGGTGCAGTATCTTATGGTTATAGTTGCCCTGTCTTTTCAGGTGAAAATTCTACAGCTTCAAGTTTCTCTTTCCTAAGCAGCTTCCAGGGTAATTTGTTAGCAGAAGGTTTGAAGCTTCAGATAGGTTGGGGACATGCATGGAATCGATTTGCGGGGCCATTGAGTTGTCGGGGGCAACCCAATCAGTGTGCTTTGACACCACTTCTTCCTCCAGCATGGTGGGATAGCCTTTGGCAATCTCCGATCCCTCGTGATATTAACAGGTTGGAACAATATGGTGTTCAACTAACAGGATTCGGAACGACAGATGAAAATCAGATTCGTTCTTTTTGTAGCACTAGGAAAACTATTGTGAAAACTATTTCATACATATAGATGTGCTAATTGCTGGAAATTGCAATTCTTTTCTATGCATTTTTTTCTACATTCACAGCATGATTTCATGTCATCATGTGTCCTCCAACTTTTGCATTTCTTTATCATCTTTTTCCTTTCTAACATGGCCAAAAAAGTTGAAAGGAAAAGAAAAAGAGATGCTTTGCTGAATATTTAAAACAAAAGAAAAGAAAAAGGAAATCTCAACTTCTCCTCAAAGTAAAAGAAATCTTTATATTTGGGTTTGAGGGTTTAAAAGCACAATTTGGCTCTAAGAGATTCAAGGCCACATCTTTCTCTTCTTCTCATAGGGTTTAAAGTCCAAAGGAGAGTCTTAAAACCACTAATTTCCATACAGGTACTATCCTTCTCTTCTTCCTCCTCTCTTTTAACTTTATTATTTACTCATTTTCTTGTCATTTTCTTTTTTCCTTACTATTCTTTTTGACAATTTTGATGTGATGGAATTTTTCTTTGTTAAAATTATGAGGGCTCAAGCTTCCTTCTTTCTTTGGTTGAATCAAATCATCAATAATTTGGAGTTAGATTTATTAAATGTTTCCTTCTTTAGTAGAGTTGATGTTCATAGTCTAATCCTCAAATTTTTTTCAACTTCCTCTTAAAATGTCTATATGAGAAAACAGAAGCTAGATTATCTAAATTTGAAGTTTAAACTGTAAAATTCTTTTCTTTCCCTACATTTACTTCTTAGCCAAGTTTCAAGGCTCATAGCTATAGCTAAAATGGGTTGGGTCAAAAATATTAGGCTTACCTTATCCAAAATAATGGGAAAAAATAAGGCTTAAGCTTTGGGCCAACTTGTAGAATGTGCAGAGGTCTATCTAGCCCAAGTAAGCCCAAGTATAGTTACTTGGGTAATTGTGAATTGGGCTCAAATGAATTGTTAGTTCTTAGAGATGTCATTTCACCCGATAGGAAACCTGATTCCATCCCAATGGAAAAACTTCGGAGAAAGGAAAACATAGGGTCACGTTCGGTGTAAATAAACTTGTTTTTACATATAAACTTTTTTTTTGGTTTTTCACCTGGTAGCTCTGACTAATCCGGATTCGATCGGATTGTGTATCTGGGTTTGGTAGGTGAGCCTACCAATAAGAGCGGCTGTGATATACTATAAACATTTTTATATGAAGTAGTTTCTTTCTCGAAAAAGGAAATGGGGACAGGATTTTGAGGAAACATAAAAGATGGGAAAGACACTCTTTGTCTTGTTGACAATATCCCTACTTGTTTTCCCTTTTGCTTTACTTTTACCCTTATGGATTCTTAAACAATAATACTTCATGGGACATTTGAGATTAGATATATCATAGGGATCAAGGAGATTGGGAAAAAAAAGATGGATGAAAGGTGAATAACATAAGCATATTGGGCCACCAACATGTTTGATGTTTCTATCAAACTTTACGGTACTATATATGCTATTGTAATGCAACAAACAACTTGTTGCAGTAAATTCAATTGCTCAAATGTTTAATTTGTTAGGTGATTTGATAGTAGAATTTCCTGTTTTAATAACTTTGATAGGTGGACGGGACTACCGACACTTCACTATTTAATATTTTCTTTTTTCCATAAAAAAGTAGATCCCATTTTCATCAAAAATAGTATACATGCGTTCTAGTTCCTTTGTTCAACTATCTTTTATCTTTGATCATCATTTATGAAAAAAATATTAACAAAAATTATTTTTTTTTTAAAAAATTATGTATTGAATTTACTTTGCAAGTATTATTTTAAAAAATTATTTTACTTTATATTTTCTTTTAAAAAATGGTCAAAATTGAAGGATGATTGACCAAAATGTGACAAATAAATAAGAACGGTGAGATTATTCTCTTCCCTTATATTGAATCAATTCATCCGAATCTTATTGCTTTCATACGGTTGAACTTGAAATATATTTTACTACACATGACTCAAATTATTATTATTTAAAATATTGCTAATTTACTATACATGATATTTTTAAGTGCATTTCATAGGAGTGACCTCTAATATGTTGATGAGTTCTTTTTTTGGCCGCAATATGTTGATGACTGATGAGTTTAACATTTGGATAAATTTGCATATAGTGAATTATAGAAAAAATCAAAAAAGTAATTGGTTCACTCAAATATTTTAAAATAAGTAATAATTGATTGGCAAGGAACAGTCTCGCATGTTTTCTTGGGAATCGTGTATTTTGAATCTTAATATTCTCAATTCTCATACGTATAAGAAGCGTTGTTTCGATTCCTGTTTTCGTGAAATCAACGCCGTAAGGTAAGCCCTCCAAAACCCAGATCAGTTTTCCATTGTCCAGTCAAGTTTTTGTTGTTAAATTTCAAAGCTTTTTCCTAAACAGAAGAAAAAACCAAAAAAAAAAAAACAGAGAAGAAAGAAAGTAAAAAGCTTTTCTTTTTCTGGCTTTGGGATTTTGATCTATCAGGTGAAAAATGGGTTATTGCCCTTGTTTTGGTGGGAGAAAAGGGAAGAAGCTTAAGAGTGGTGACGACAGAGAAGTCAACGAGAAATGCAAACCTCAATTATCTCCTTCTGGTCAGTTTCTTTCTTGCATGCAAATTTCTTTTGTCTTTGTTTATCATATATATATGTTCCTCAGTCTTGTTCTTTTCCAGTTTCTGTTTTGAGTTTACTTAATCTTTGTCTTCATCTTTATTTAATTATTTGTTAATCAGTAAGATTACTTACTCAATTCTTTGTTCATAGGGGAGATTGTTTTGATCTTTGGCAATGGTTACATATTGTTATGGAGTATCATTATTAGTTTTTCTCATTGGGATTTTAATTTTATTCAATTTAGAGTCTTTTGGTTTCTTCTGTTCTGTTAGGAAAGTCAGTCCTTTTTGAATTGTTTTACATTAATATGGTAGTGTGTTTTGCTCTGTAAAAGGGTTAAGGAACTAATAGCTTATTGAATTAATGGTTTTTACTTGATTCTGCCTTGGCTTTGGTTATATTGTATTTTGCTTGACTGAGTAGCTTGTAATGTTATGTTACTGCTGCTTTTGTTTTTAATTTGTATCTTTTCTTAGATGAACCAGACTTAAAGAGAAGTATTGTAACCAGTTAATGAGATGCCAAAAGTGGCTTATATTCAGAGAACTATGCCATTACTCCTGCTGGCTGAGTAGTTTGGTTCCAAAATTTGTTTCTTAAGCACACCTTTTGTTATGAAGAAAATGGAAATTTATTTTTCTAGATCTCTGCGATTAACATGCTAATCAAAGTAGCATGATGCAGTTTTGCTGGCCATCTAACTATGCCTGAACAAAAACAGGAGTTGGTTTAGTAGGATCAAAAAGTGGTTCAGGCACAAAGCCGGAATTTGTAGCCCCGAAAGACGAGCCTAACGCTGGAAGTAGAGCTCAGACTTTTACCTATCGACAACTAGCTACTGCAACAAAGAATTTTAGGAAAGAATCTTTGATTGGACAAGGTGGATTTGGGGCTGTTTATAGAGGCCAATTAGAAAGTACTAATCAGGTACATTATTCTTTGCCAGTAAAATTTGCTGCTGGGTGCTTTTATTCTTCACCCAATTTCCTTCTTGATCACATGCATTATGGTTGTTTGTAGATTGTAGCTGTTAAGAAGCTTGATAAGACTGGTGGCCAAGGGGAAAAGGAGTTCCTTGTGGAGGTTCTCATGCTTTCTCTTTTGCGGCACCCTAATCTTGTCAATTTGATAGGATATTGTGCTGAAGGGGATCAGCGCCTTCTTGTCTATGAATACATGCAGCAGGGATCCTTGGAAGATCACCTCCATTGTAATATTTCATTGCCTTTTCCATTAATTGTAAAAGAACTCATAATAACAGCTTGAAATACCTTTCTGAGTTTCTTTTTCGCTACCTGTCCTAGTTCTTTTGACAGTTAATATCTTGACTGTGCTAGTGATACTCTGCACTTATATGCTATTGTTTTTGCATCTATTCTGTAACATAAATAGATAAGCAATGATTTTTGCAGATCTTATACCTGGTCAGGAGCCTTTGGACTGGAATACAAGAATGGCAATAGCTGCTGGTGCAGCCAAAGGTCTGGAACATCTACACACTGGGGCTGAACCTCCTGTTATATACAGAGATTTAAAATCATCTAACATACTACTAGGTGAGGGCTACCACCCAAAACTCTCTGATTTTGGGCTTGCAAAATTTGGTCCAAGCGGAGATAAATCACATGTTTCCACCAGGATCATGGGAACTCATGGTTATTGTGCCCCCGAGTACCTCACTAGTGGAAAATTGACAATGAAATCTGACATCTTCAGTTTTGGGGTGGTCCTATTGGAGCTGATTACTGGACGTAAAGCTCTTGATGATAAACGTCCTCGTGATGAACGGTTTCTTGTTGATTGGGTAATACATTCACTTTATGATTGCTTCTCAATGAAATGTCATTTATACTAGTCATAAACTTGAAGTGGCCAACTGAGAACACATGACAGATATGCACTTTTCATTAGAGCTCATGTTGAAGATAACATTAATTTTGAATTCTAACATGGGGATGATCTTGGAAGTCAATCAGATTGATTTGTTTCTCCTTGTTCAATGCACTTTCCAGCAATGTATTTTCTGACCTATCCGTATATATGTTTTTACTTTTTGTAGGCACTGCCCTTGTTGAAAGATGGAAAGAACATTTTGAACTTAGCAGATCCACTGCTGAGAGGACAATTTTCCAGATCTACCTTGAAGAGGGCTCTAGAGGTCGCTGCCATGTGCATCCAAGAAAATGCTAATTCCCGACCCTCAATTAGTGATCTGGTGCTTGCTCTAGATTATTTGACTTCCCATCCATACAATCCAAACGAGACCAAAAGGGTGAGTGTTAAAGGGCCTGAGAACAATGACTCTCCAAAGGAAACAAAAAGGATTTTAGACAAGGATTTTGACAGGGAGCGAGCTGTTGCTGAGGCCAAGCTGTGGGGAGAGAGTTGGAGAGATAAAAGACGACAGAACGAACAAGTTGCTCCTGATGGATCAAACAGGTGAAATCTTAGGAAATTATTTGTAAGTTATTCTAATCGTTTTGGAAGTCTTAGAAGTATAGAAAGTTGCTAAACAGGAAAAGATGGTATACATAGTTTAAGCAGCAATAGGTTCCAGCAAATTTGTTTGTATTCCTTTGAAACAATAGTAATAGATATGCATTTATCTTCTTCCAGTTGGTTGCACAAAGTTCAGGGCGGATCATAAGTTTGAAGAAATTCACGGAGGATCCTCTACCAGTGGATAATGGAAGAGCCAAATTGCTCTTCCATGGCAGTGAAAATGAGGTCATGGCTGAATCACTGGCTGCGTTTAGAACATGTCTCCTCGCAGAGGTTAATCATCAACTGATCCGAATGGAATTCCGCAAAATGAAAGAACTTTAGAAACCTAGTTTTGAACTGTATGCCTTTAGTTTTTTTCGAATTCATAGAATACAAGATGAAGTAATCATGTAGGGATGGGTTTGCATTTCAATTTTATTCTCTAGACCCTAATTTATAGTGGTGAATCCCTTGTTATAATCTAGCATAATGTTGACTCACTCAGGAATAGAACTTCAACAACTTGATATGTAACTGAAACTCTCCTTTCATCTTACATGTAAATGAAACATCCATGTATCCTGCTCTTAAATAGAATTCTGCATTCATGAAGCTTTGAATTGTTGACGACAAATTAAGCTTACGGGGGAGATTCTAAGACTAAGCTCACATAAAAGTTGGAAAGAAGCCTGCACTTTGGGATATAAACCTGGTTAACTGGGATTTGAGAAAACTGGCAAAATCATGTGCTTTACTAAATAATGATATATAGTAAATGAACCTATCGCATTTATATAACAGGGGCAATGACTAGAGATTAAGACAGAGCATTAGAGATGAAGGTTAATGGATTCCTCGACAAACCCTTAACACTCTTTACAGATGCATCAAAACTTTAAGGTATGCCTCCAAGAAATAAAAGAATAAATAAAACTTTACATTGTTATTCTTGGCTGGTCTTCAGTGATGATGAAGATAAATATCAATTATATATCTTTCTTTGACGTTCCATTAACAGCAATCCGTTGTCGTCCAGCGGTTAGGATGTCTGGCTTTCACCCAGGAGACCCGGGTTCGATTCCCGGCAACGGAATTTTTGTATTTTTAATTTCATTTTTTGTGAAAAAATTTTGCTGAAAAAGAAATAATAAAGGAAAAAGGTCCTACCGGGAGTCGAACCCAGGTCGCTGGATTCAAAGTCCAGAGTGCTAACCACTACACCATAGAACCACTTTGATGCCAATGTTGTTGATTTCTTTTACAAGTACTTTTGAGTGGGCATTCTCACCTTTCCAATCATAATGAGAAATTCTTGATACCTAAAGAAAAAGAAAAACTAGAAACTACTCACCTTCTTAATTAATAAATAAATATATTTAAAACCAGTTTTGAGTTTGAGATTTGAATCGGTTTGCGCATGTGATATATATTAGGGTAAATTATAAATTTAGTCACTTAGGTGAGTTCCTATTTTGATCACTCAAGTATGAAAAGTAATGATTTGGCCACTTAAATCTGTAAAATCGAATATTTTAGTCTCTAAACCCTTAATTCGCTTATGTGTACGATCATATTAATGTTTAGGTTAGCTATCTTTTGCCTTGTCTAGTTTACATCTATACACAGTCTCAAGCAAGTTTTGATAGAGTGTTGAAATGCATCAAAAACAAGATTTGATTGCAAAATTGCAATTTGCATTTACCAATAGCTAGTGTGTGTATGTGTGTGTGTATCAAGGAATAAAAAACAGTATTGGCGTTGATCCGGTTCAACCGTAGTTCAATCAGCCAGTTTGACGGTTTTATGACCGGTTTGACCGGTTCTATACATAGTCAACTTTTTAGTACATTTAAAAAAAATTAAAAATATTTGTAAATGGCAAGAATTGAACCCAACATACTTTGAATGAAGTCAAAAAAAAATTAACCACTCCAACAAAGTATTATTTAATGATTATTTCATCATAAATTATATTTATTTTATACCAAAACATAATTTTTTAAAAAATTGTTTCAACAACCGGTACAAAACCAGTTCAACCGATTGAACCGCACACCGGATCCTTGTATGGTTAGCCTCCCGAAACGGTTTTTTATTCATTGGTATATATATATATATATATATATACCCATACCCATATGAAAGGTAAAGTTGGAAAAAAATTTAAAAATGGTGATTGGTGAAAGTGATTGAGACATTTAAAGTGAGGAAGAAGCAACTGAAATGGTCCACGTGATGTTGCATGTAGATCTTCATTCTTCATATAATTCAACAACCTTGTTTTCTTTCAATATTTTTTTGTTGTAGTAGTAATTATTTTATTGTTAGCAAATTCCTCGAAATCTTTAAATTTGATATCATGAATGTTTTTTTCGTTTTCATGACCTTCTTCTTGATGTCATGGTCGGCTATTGGTTAAACCAATTGATGGGTTCATTTCATCTTTGATATAGTAACACCTTTTTTTCTTTTACAAATTTAATTACCCTTTTTATATGATGATTATTAAGATGTAATTTAGGAATTAATTATAATGAGAAAGATTAGGCTAGAGTTAAAAGAGAAAATATGACCCACTTCACTTTTGTAAATTCCAATGTTCATTTTTGTATTCGATTTAAGGCGACTTGCATCATGGCTGTGAATTCCACGGGGGGGAGGGTGCAATCATGGTTGTTGCATGAATTTATTAAAGTATCCTTGCTCTACTAATACTACTAATAATGAGTGATAATCCAAGATTCCATTATATCCATGAGAAGCACCACATATTCATGACATCGTATAATTGCAGTTACATATTCTAATATTAATATCTTTTGTGACTAAATTTTGTAAATTTAGGCCTTAGGGCTAAATTTGGATGTTTTAGTTACGTTATCAATTTGGCATCAACAATAGACATCAAAAAATTCATTAATCATGAATAAAATTGTTGATGCCAAAATCATCAGCAAGGCTTTAAGTCGACTAAGCTCTACCCAGTAAACTCCGAGCTTTCCAAGCGAGAAGAACACTTGTGAAAGACAAGAAATACCTGAGGTGGTGAGGGTAGGTCCCTGCATTAATGTTCCGATGTTTAAGTCAGGCATCAGTAGTTTAAGAGGATTTTGCTTGGGTTTAGTATCAAAGAGAGTGAACATGAGAGAAAATATGAGGATTCTTACGATATATATAGGGTCCGTACAACCTAGATCTCAGATATTAGACCTTACGTTCTAGGATCATGTGTGGGATGCAACATCATAACTTGATAACTGGCTTAGGCCTATGGGCCCTTCATAGTAGACGTTGTGTTGATCGGTTGACGGGAGTCGACTCGGTCAATGTCGACCGGCAGCTCTTGCGTAGCAATTGCGGTATGCTCAATAAAAATAAAGTATGAGAAAACATAGTAGATTGCCAATTTGCCATACTGGATTGCTAAATACCTCCCCATTTTTGCTATTCACCGCCCCATTTTTTACGCTCTTTTACGCTTTTGCGCTTTGCTTCATTTTCTAATCTTGAAACTATCACGAACGTAGAATAGCGTTAACGTGTTGTATTTTGATGACGATTTAAGAAAAATGAACGATAACGTGCCGTATTTTGATGACGATTTCAGAAAAATGCAATTTTTGACGAAATTTAGGACTGATGACCCGTGCCGTCCCAAGAGGGCGACTTACCGTGGCGAAGCCGCCCCACTAGGGCGGCTTAGCCATCGGGGCGGCTCGGCAATTTTTTTTTTAAAAATAATTATTATTTAAAAAAAAAAAATTGGTCTAGCCGCCCCACCGGGGCGGCCTGCCGTGGCGAAGCTGTCCCAGTGGGGAGGCTCCGCCGTGGCTGAGCCGTCCTAATGGGGAGGCTCAGTGTAAAAGTATAAAAAGTGCAAAGGGTAAAGGGCAAAAGTGTAATAAATGGGGCGGTATTTAGCAAAACTAGGTCGGTATTTAACAACCCCCTTTACCATATCTTATACATAAGTTGTATGGAACCAAATTTTCGTCCTTGTGAAGAGTATAATTTGATTAACCCAAAACTTTAGTCAAGTGTTAGTATTGATCACATATGTCTTCATCTCCTATAATATAATTGGACCAATAAAATGCCGGCCTTCAACAAACAAAGTATATAAATTTGAGATTACATAAAAGGGTAGATAATATCTGGCCAAAAGAAAAGGGTAGATAATAGATTAGATTTACACAAACTTTTATGGTGTATATTTTGAGGTAGGATAATTATTTGACACGGTGACAGTGTAAATTTTTGACTCTACAAGCGGGATGAGGAATTGACACATATCCATTTTTAGAATTAGTTTTGTTTTTAAAATTTAAAACTATCCCCTAAGAACAAATGTTAACCCTTAATCCTCGCATATGTAGTCTACTAAACTCCACTGACGGTGTATTATATATAAAATCGTTTGAGGTATAATATAGTATATATGAAAAATTTCGGATAAATTATTGATAAGTCAAGTATACGTTTTGTTAACGAGCGACATTCTTTAAGGACACTTTCTATATAGAAAGATTTTTATACAATGAATACGATAATTTTGACACACTGAAGAAAAAAAAATGACCCTTAAAGACTCATTCTTAAAAAAACTTATTTGTAGGCTGAAAAACATTTCCAAATATTTCACTAGCTTAATAAACATAGTATTCATAAATCACCAAGAACTTGTTAGAACTTAAATTATTTCTTAAAAATGTTTTGTTTATGAAATGTTATGTCGAATGGTATGGGACTTGAAATTTTAACAAACTTGCATTTATATATTTAATAAAATACTAGCAATATAAAATTATTAAAAAAATTTAATAAAAAGAGAAAAAAAATTAAAATACCTTTTATAGTTGCACCGAAAGCTATTAAAATAAAATTATGTGTATTATTGGAAGCAAAAAGAAAAAAAAAAAAAGAATGTATAATTGAGAAAGGTCAAAAAAGTAAATTGAAATAGTGAACCGGGCCCCGGCCGGGCCTCACATGACACAGGTTGGTACTTTTTTGGTTCACCCACCACAACCGGTCCAACTGAGTCACTGTCCAATGAAGACTAGCCACGTCACGAAATTCCTCACTGTAAAGCTCAGATACAGAAGCAAAGCAATCAATCAAGAATCTCTGTTAATCCATTCCCAAACACTCGAAAAAAAAAAAAAAAACCCCCACAAAAAACCCAAATTTCCCCTTCCGGCCTCCACTCCATTTTTTTTTGAACAAAAAAGAGTTCATGTCTTGTCGCCGTCTCGCCGGAACTTCATTAACTCGTCCGACTTGACTCAGCCTTTCCATGGCTTTCCACTTTTCAACTTGAAGCTCTATCCTTTTTGGTCGAAAGCTTAAATTTTTCAAAAGAAAAAAGCTTTATTCTTTTGCTCGTTTGAGGGTTAGATAGTTACAGAGAGAGATGTATGTAGTGCCGCCACCTCAGCGATCGGATCCGGGTTCCGCCGGCGAGTTGAGTGATTTACGGGTTTACCAAATTTGGAAAGGCAGCAATGTAAGCTTTTCCTGCTTATTTTACTATTTTTACATTTTCCTTTCAGTTTATTTTTGGGTATTTGAGGTTTTGGATCTTACTTACTCTTTTAGACTTCAAAAATCCTTTATTTCCCTCTTTTTTCTTACATTAATGTAACAAGCTTTATCAGAAGTAGTGATGAAAAAGACAGCTTTCTTTTATCCATGATTTGTGCAAGACATTAAATTTATGCTCTTTTTTTTTTTTTTTTTTTTTTTTTTTTTTTGCAGATATTTTTATTTAAAGGGAGGTTTATATTTGGACCAGATGTTAGATCATTAGGGCTGACTATTTTACTTATAGTAGCTCCAGTGTCTATTTTCTGTGTATTTGTTGCCAGGAAATTAATGGATGATTTTTCTCATCACTTGGGTATTTCAATCATGGTTGTTGCTGTTGTCTTCACTGTCTATGTAAGTCTTCTTACATTTTTCATATTTGAGTTAGTTGTTCTTTGCCATTCTATTTGAAAATTTTTCTTTTTTGTTACTTGTTAATAGTATGTCCAAGTCCAACTGATTGGGTGAATTAGAAACGGATAATTGTAGTAGTTCATTACCTGTATAATTGTGCTGATGATAGATTAGGCTCCCATTTCGTCATTTGTTAGATATATCGACTCAAATTTGTAGTTTCTATGATCATAGCTCGGGTGGTCCTTCCTGTCAGCATACTGTCATGGGAGGCATGGGTATTTGGATAGCAGTATTTATTGAGTTTGCATTTATGTAATGTACAAAGATTGCTAGGGAATTTTATTGGATAAAGTCAATTATGGTTTGCTGTCTCAGCTGTTGCTATTGGTGGTGTGTCCTTAAGGGTTGTAAACTCATGCAGTCTCTTGGCTTATGAACCATGCATTTCTGCATTAGCAGCATAACCCAATGAGGCCTTGCTGGTTTTTATTGCCCGGATTATTGCTGCATAACCAATGGCTACCTTGTTTTCAAAGATCCAATTGGTGCCTAAAATTCCTCTAGGCATTTTTATCATGCATTTGTTAGAGTTTTGGAGAATATATGTGATTTCTCTGAATCGAATCTTGAAGCTTATACATGTTCTTGTGTTCTCTTTCAGGATTTAGTTCTTCTACTGCTAACATCTGGAAGAGATCCTGGTATAATACCACGCAATGCACACCCTCCGGAGCCAGAAGGTTTCGATGGGAACACAGATGTTGGGGCCGGCCAAACTCCACAGTTACGGTTGCCACGCATTAAAGAAGTTGAGGTCAATGGAATGACTGTGAAGATCAAGTATTGTGACACTTGCATGCTTTATAGACCTCCTCGCTGCTCACACTGTTCTATCTGCAATAACTGTGTTGAACGATTTGATCACCACTGTCCTTGGGTTGGGCAATGTATTGGACTGGTATGTCATCATTTCTCTAATTCCTGAACATCCAAAGAAAGATCATCTCTCTGTTCCTATGGGAAATGGAAAAGATCTAAACAAGAAGCCTCCATTTTGTGTCTGCATTTTCATTTTTTTATGCCGCATTATGCTAAGTAGTGTTAACAGAGTTCAGTATAACTAGTTGGCGGGATGCAACAATTGGTATTTAAGAGGATGATTAAATTTTATCCTTAGTTTTCCTCCTAGTGGAGGTCATAACTTTATGGCCACAGCACATAGTGGTACATATGGTGCATAGGAGAAACTCCTCTTTTTTTTTTTTTTTTTTCTGGGGGGGGGGGGGGGGGGACGGACAAACATTGGAGAAACCCCTTTAGGAGGGTAGTTCTACTGCTAGTGGAAAATTACTCATTCTTATTACCTTGGGTTCAGCCATTCAATTGTAGAAATAAGCACACTAGATGGCTTAAACCATTTAAGGACCTAGAGTAGAAGATGCAGGTTTGGGGCTGTGAAAGTTTCAGATTAATATTGGTTGAAATTGCTGTGAATTTGACTTTTTTCGAATCCTGTCTTTCTCATACTGTCCAGTGTCTACAATACTCATGTTTTGTTTTTTTTCTTCTGATTACTTCTTTTATTTTGCTGCAGCGTAATTATCGGTTCTTCTTCATGTTTGTCTTCTCAACAACCCTTCTCTGTATATACGTGTTTGCATTCTGTTGGGTCTACATTAGAAGGATCATGGTTTCAGAGGAGACAACAATTTGGAGAGCCATGATTAAAACCCCAGCTTCCATTGTTTTAATAGTTTACACTTTCATCTCAATGTGGTTTGTTGGTGGTTTGACTGCCTTCCATTTATATCTAATCAGTACTAATCAGGTAAGATACTCATCCTTCTCTTGTCATTATCTTGTTGCAAAAAAACAAAAATCCATCATTGTTCTGTTGCATCAATAAGTAGATGGTGTAACTGACTATCTCGGTTTCTCTTGCTTCCTGTAGACAACATATGAGAATTTTAGATATCGATATGATCGCCGTGCAAACCCCTATAACAAAGGAGTAGTCGAGAACTTCAAGGAGATATTTTGCTCCAGTATTCCCTCATCCAAGAACAACTTCAGGGCAATGGTTCCCAGGGAACCTGCATTGCCAACACGACCTGGGGGTTTTATGAGTCCAACTTTGGGCAAGGCTGTGGATGACATAGAAATGGGTAGGAAGACTGTATGGAGTGATATGGGGGCTGGCGCCGATCATTGTGAAGGGCAGCTCACAAGCGACCGTGTAAATGTTAAGGAGGGTGAATTGGGAGAATTATCTCCTGATATTAGAACGACAGTGGATGAGTCAGGTGACCGGGGTGGCATACATCCAAGGCGTTCTAGTTGGGGCAGAAAAAGTGGAAGCTGGGAAATGTCACCCGAAGTTCTTGCTTTGGCAGCTAGAGTGGGAGAACCAAATCGTACAGTTGGGAGTAGCAGCAGCAGCTTGACAACCGAGAACCGTCAGACGTAACCAATGATATAAAATTTGACTGTAGGAAATCGAAAGAAAAAAAGGGTTTGAATATGGTGGGTATGTATGATTGGGATTCTTGAGGTTTCATGCTAAGGTTGTTCAACTTCCTCCTACAATCATGTGCATTATGGGGACATTTGTTTTTGGGGCAGGGTGTTTGAAAGTGTTGGTTTGGCCCTTGTGCTTTGACGAAAAAAGAACTGGTTTGTTGTATGAGAGTGAGTTTTTCTTTTTCATTTTTGATTTTATATAATTGTGGAAGTAGTTTTAGTTTCTAATTGTATTTTGACCTTGTGGATTCATTTTAGTGTCTTATATATAATATAGTGCTCATTTCTTCTCTCATGGGCTGTGACTGTATTTGAAGTTAAATTGGGTCAACAGCAGACTTGACCAGGCTAGTTCGGAGTTGGGCTTCTTTCAAATTTGCCGACCATCGCCCAAATTCTATTTGACTTGTCTAAGTGACTTGTAGTGAATAGATTTTTGCTAATATTGACTTTCAGATAGCCAGTCAAATTAAAATCCCAAAGTTTCAATTCTAAAGATTTGCCTTGTCATGGAAAACGTCCGACATTAGAATTTAAGGCATTAGTTTCACTTACCTAAAATTACAGGCCATGAATTTGGACATGTTCAAATTCGGATAAATCAATTTTACCACGTCAGTGTTGGTTTTAAGTAATAACTCAAAATTCCCATTAAACAAATTCAAGACATGATTGTAGATTTGTGGTAAGATTTAGTAGTTGTAACATCAGTTACATAACTTATGAGTTGTGACAATATTAGATCATGACTGAGGTGATTAGAGTAGTTTATGTAGTACTACCTCCGTCCCATATTATCTGTCCACTTTTCCCCTGATAGAAGTAGACAGATAATATGGGACGGAGGGAATAATAAAATTCTCAACACAGCAAGAAAGCACGATTGAGTTCAAGGTCTCTGATTGGAAGCTTCTCCAATACTGTGATGGAGCATAGCTACAGGGAAGCTAATCGCTTAGCTGATTGTATTGCTAACCATGTTAGGGAGATGGAAGAACTTTGTATGAACTACTTCTATATTCCGCATTTTGCTGCTGATACTTTCATGGATGACTGTATTGGCCTTACTATGTCCAGTAAAACATTAAACCCTATATTTATCTATTGTTCCTTTTTAACCAAAAAAAAATTCTCAAAATTTATATATAAAAAAAATCTCAAAATTCGGTTCCTAAAATCTTAACTTTTCGCATCTGTCCCTCTATCTATCAGAATTCAAAACCTTAAAACTTGGATGACACCAAAGAGAAAAGAAAGTCTTCACAAAATCTCTTTCAAGTTTCCAATAGATAATCACAATCACCATCCTCATCAATGACATTATGATAACAAGAAACTGAATAAAGGTGGACCTGGCTATACTGCTCTAGGCTTAGCTTAGCTACCAATTAATGCAATATATTTATTCACCCTTTTGCTTAAACATTCGATTTTTTGTTAAGGATAATATGATATTCAAAATCTCATTACAATCAAATATCTCTCCCTATAGTCAAACATGCAATGAGAATTCATAAAGCCAATTTACTACCTTAATGAAGGTAACGATCTGACAAAGTCCGCAAATAAAGTGACACAAAACGCACATGCAGTGAGACATAACCTAAAACATTTAGCATGTATTACTTACCATTGAGCCAAAGCCATTTCCAATTGCAAAATTTGGTTTAAGGGTGATAAAACCAGGGGGGGCAAGACATGTCAAGAAATCTAGAAGAGTAGAAATGAAATTTAAAGAGGTAACTGTCTAGTCAACAGAAGGGCTGGACCAGCAACAAGGTAGTGTTATTTTGTGATAAATCATAAATCTCATCTAAAGACTTTCAATGTTGTGTTACAATCAGAAAGAAACAGGGAGAGTTATGTAATTTGACTTTACCTATAATGTCAGGCCACCTTCCTACTAGGTAAATACTAGTACTACTATCAACTGGTTTTTTGCTTCTTCATTGCTACTAGAAAACTGTGCTTTGTTTTTGGCAAACTTTTTAAGTTTAAAAAAAAAAAACTGTCATGCATTCCTATTTTTCTATTGGGTAAATTTCCCATTTTTCAAAATAAAAATATAGCTAGGTATATAGTAGTAGTAAGTAGCCTGCTGAAACATGAATTTTCATTTTTAACATTTTTCACCTTAACTCAGTCAGTCACCTTTCTATTTCTTCTTCATTCAGTTCACCAATGTTGAAGGGATAAAAATCAGGTGAAGTAGGTGAGTTGAGTTTCCTTCCCCTGTCTCTCTTTTAGTTCTGTTTTTTTTTTCAGTAGTTGAGTTCATTTAGATTCAGTTTTTTATTGTCAGGTTGGGTTTTTTTTCTTTGACCTTAAAAATTCCTTCTTTTTTTAGCTTCCTAGGTTGATCAAAATTTTATAGCATGATGATTCATAAAGTGATGGGTTTTATTTGTGACAGATATGTTCAAGAACCAACTACAAGAACTTGCCCAGAGAAGCTGTTTTAATCTTCCTTCTTATGCTTGCATTAGGGAAGGACCTGATCATGCACCAAGATTCAAAGCTTCTGTCAACTTCAATGGCGAGATCTTTGAAAGTCCAAGTTACTGTCCCACGTTAAGACAAGCTGAACATGCTGCTGCCGAGGTTGCTCTTAATAAACTCTCTTCTAAAGGTCCTTCTAGGTCTCTTACAGCAAGAGTTCTTGTAAGTTCTTTCTTACAATAATCAATCTTAAACTTTTATTATGTTCTGTTTTATGTTTTGTTTTAATTTTTTTGTTTGATGCAATGAATTAGGATGAAACTGGGATTTACAAGAACTTGCTTCAAGAAACTGCTCATAGAGCAGGGCTTAATCTCCCTGTTTACACAACTGTAAGATCAGGTCCCGGCCATGTCCCAATCTTCACTTGCACTGTGGAGCTCGCCGGAATGAATTTCACCGGCGAACCGGCCAAAACCAAGAAACAAGCAGAGAAAAATGCTGCCATTGCAGCCTGGTCTGCCTTAAAACGAAGTAAACTCCAATTTTGGGTTCTTCATTTATATATATATGTTCATTTTAGACTGTTTTGTTTCGTTTTTGTTTGTATATTAGTGCATGATTAATTTGTACATGTATTTGAAACAGTGCCAAGGTTGGATTCATTGACAAATAAAGAATCCGACAATAAGGAGGATCAGGATCAGGCTGTTGTGTCGAGAGTCCTGTCGAGTTTCAAACCAAAAGATGTTGAAACCAGACAACAACAGTTTAGGAGGAGAGATTTCAATTTCAATCATCACCTAGCAAAAAGAAGAATGGTTAAGAATAACAGAGACATTGCTTCTTCTCCATCTTCTTCTTCAACCTCTGGGAATGGGAACTCTCTGTTTCATCAACAATGGAGGCTTATGGATCTTTTAATGGATTCTGCCATGGATGGTTCAAGTTCAACCCAAAAGCAAAACAGCTTTGTTTCTTTACTTCCTCCACCGCCACCTAGAACAGCTTCTAAGATTCTACCACCGTCAAATAGGCCAATTCCAATACAAATCAGGGGTAAATCAGAAGTCAAACTGCCTCCGCCCCCGCCACCGCCCCCTCCGCCGCCGGCAGTGCTAGAAGAACATCTAAAGGATGAAGAGGAATGGCTTGGTGTCAAGTCAATTGAAAAGGAAGGCAGTTTAGGTTCAAAAAGTAATGTCTTTGGGGGTTCAAGTTCAAGTAGTAGCTCTTGTTCTATATACAGGCCAGCTGCAATTCCCATTTCATCAGGAAATGGGAAATTACTCAACAATTGCATGCTTGATAATGCAACAAGAATTGAAGCAAATCAGATTATAAGCAGGCTAATTGGGTCCCCAAATCCATCTCAAATGGCTCAAAACATGTACAATTGTGGAGGGTTTATTAGCCCTCATAGGATGGCTCCGGCAGTTAAAATCAGGTCGGTGATCCCAGTTTGTGCAGCTCCGCCGCCACCAGCCGCCGCCGCCGCACCAACAACCAGACCACCCCAAGAATCAACAACAGCAGCAGAAAACTCAGAGCAACTCAGCACTGAGTTGATGAATCTAAAATTATGAAGTTAAGAAAAAAAATCCCAATTAGATAAATCTAATACTATATCCAATCAAGATTAAACAACCCATTATTAGAATTTCGTTGCATGTTAATCTCTTGGGTTGTTTGACTAAATATGCTTTTTTTGGACCATTGTAAAAAAAACCCATGGTTTTTTTTTTGCCTTCCAAGGAGTATTACTATATTAT
Source organism: Corchorus capsularis (assembly GCA_001974805.1). NCBI lineage: Eukaryota > Viridiplantae > Streptophyta > Magnoliopsida > Malvales > Malvaceae > Corchorus > Corchorus capsularis. Next base: position 69,711 of record AWWV01009596.1, on the reverse strand, counting down.
ATTATAGTAATTCAAATTGAATATTATGTGTTTCCACCATTGACATTAATTGAAATCACTGCAGCAAGAAAGAGAGAGCAATAGCATTAAATGGGATCTGGGGGAGTGGGTTGCAGGAGATAAGAAAGAGAGAGAGCAATGAATTGAAGAGGACGAACAGACAATTGCAGCGATAAACGCAAGCAATTAAATTACCCTTACTCAGGGCCTCAGCAAATACATTAAATACCCTTGTCTTCCTCCATTAATGCTTTCCATTTCTTCCTCTTCTTTCTTCCCTCCCTCTCATTTATTATCACCTTCTCCTCCTTTTAATGCTTTCCACTTTTATTTTTCCTTTATTTTATTCATTCTTTTTAAATTTTAACTTTGGAGTGATTATTTTTTTCCTGTTGTTTCTTGAAGCTTGAAAACTACCAGACTTCAGAAAATGTTAACTTAGCATCAATGGGGTATTTTTTTTTTTTTTTAAATTTGCATATGAATTTGAACTAAAAAGTAGCCGTTAGGTTAGGCTATGGGTCTTAATAGTTTGGTGCTGCTTGCCCCATGTGTATGAAATGAAAGGCTTCTGGAGAGTCTGGCCCCATAGGGGAGAGTTGACTTTTTTAAGGTTTTAGCAAATCCAATTTTTTTATGTGAAGCTCTAACCCCTAAAACAGGGCATATAAAATTCAGCCATTATCTGGCCTTGGTGGGCTTGTTGAGATATGCTTTGTTTACTATTTACAAAGAACACAAGGCAGGAGGGAACTTTGCATTTGTCTCATATAGTAATTCTTATCAAATTTTAAGAAACAATGAAATGGAAGTTTGAATTTTTGGCATTTGATTTGAGTTTAGTGTGAAGAACAATAAGAGATGTTTGAGAAATCTTAATGTAAATGAAGTGGTTTCTATGGCTGCCCATTAGGCCTGAGACTAATCCAGTTCAGATCGGGAACGTAAAAGTTAAAACTCTTCCAAGAAATGGGCTTATAGAGGATTAAACTTGTATTATCATCCTTACCCGGTGAATACGGCTTACCACCTTAATCAATAATTTAGTGGCAGAAAACTGCACTCTCTGAAGCCTTGTTGTAAATCAAATTCTAGACTGGGCTGTACTCTTTCAGGAGTCTTGTGTTGTAGTAAATAAAATTCTAGACTTGATCAACTTTCATAAGCTGGATCCTGGGCCCTAAAAGGAAAGAAGTCAAGAACCATTTTTAGACTTTTATAGTATGCTTTGGCCAAAAAAGACTTTTATAGTATGCTCCCCCCTTATTGGGCTTATCAAACCAAACCTTTCAAAGGCCTGATCAAAATTTTCTCTTCGGGACTGATTTTTGATGCAGGAAAAGCCTATTACCATAACATTGTACAAGTCAATTGGGTTGATCAAAATCGTAACATTTACAAGTCAATTGGGTTGATAAAAATGGTAAAGGTTTGGATTTGTGGCGGAAACCGGAAAGTATTTGAAATCAAATCTCTACTTATCTCTAATGATAGGTGATCATGTTCAAGTGCAACATACCTTGTGAACATGTAACGGTATTAGTAGACTTTTGAACTCTTAATTTCAATCATCAACTTTAAATATGATGTCAAGTAAATGAGGTGAAATCTTTAGTTTTTCCAAAGGTATATCACTTGTTTTGCACAAATTTCCAATGGTATCTTTCAAATTTGGAAAAAAAAAAAAACAATGAATTTGTAATCAAAGTTTGTGATTTCATAAGTAACTATCACATATTGATAGAGGAGAGAGAGGCCAAGGCAACATACTCCTATGTTTCATGATAGTTCGAACAAAAAGTAGAATTGTCCTTGTCTAGTCTAGCTACTAAGTTCCGGTGGTGCTCAATTTTTGGTATGTCATGATCTTAGTGATGACCCCATGTGGGCATGTCCCCATCCTGGCATGGGCCCTGAGCTGATGAGACCGATATATAGTCATCAAACATGCCATGGCTGATGGGTGATGACTATAATAAGTCCCCAAAATATTGCTATTGGTTCAGAATAAGAGAATTTGTTGAGCTGATCATGAGAGTTTACTCATAAGTAGTATTATTAATCTAATGTAACATATGGCATCCATCAACTGATTTCCTTGACTTTTCAATAACAAAAGGCTAATTGTTTAATTAAGGGTAAAATGTAACAATTTAGACATAATTTAGAATAGAACCTTTTAATTTGGTTGATTAGAGGCAAAACTTAACGTTCCAAAATCGGTTCAATTTGGGGGCAATCTGTCAAATAGGGGTAAAACCTGTTTTATCCATATTTGATAGATTAGCTAAAATTGAGTCGAGTTTAGAATGTTTTGTCCACAATCGACTAAATTAAAAGGTTTTACCCTAAATTAAGTCAAAATTGAAAAACTTTGCTCTTAATTGAGCAATTAGCCATAACAATAAACTTATGTAATTAATATATGCATGTGGTAGCCGGGCCCAGATGATAGACCAAAAAGAAGAAGAAAGAAGGATCAAAGGTGGCAAATGATCTATTAATGTTGTTTAATGTTCATACCTAATCTCAAAAGGACAAACCCCCACGATTTGTGTTAGTAACACTGTTAATTTACTGTTAGTTGTTATGATAGTTAGATATTAAGTAATTAGTTAATATGTAAACAGTTAGTTTGTTAAGAGTTAATTAACCTTGAAAGGTTAACTCATTCCTCTTGTATATAAACCATTGGATTCGGTAATAGAAGATTAAGCTTTCTATTTCTTCAATTTCTTCTTTCTGTCAATTTGGAAGGGAAAGGGAAAGTGAAAGGTTTGGCCGGATTATGTGTCCAAACTTTTTCCCTGAAAGAAATGGGAATATGATGTATATAGAGCATAGGATACTGTTACCATATTGCTTGGAACCTTGGAAGCTAAAAATGACACTTTGCAAAATGCAAACAGATCCACCTATTACATATTCATATTCATGATTCACATATACAACTTATCTCATACACTGTACTTTTCTTCTTTTTGGCTTCTTATTCTCCTCTCTAATTTCCAAAAGCAGCAGCTGGAAAATTGGAATCTTAGCACTTTCTTTATTCTTTGTGTCTTGTGAAATACATTCGTGTTCCCTCGAGACCTCTACCGGGCTTTATCTTTCTAGCTAGGAATCACCCATATTCTCTATACCTTTTTTTTTCTTTTGTCCTTCTTTTAGAGGAAACAAAAATGGAAAAAAAAAAAAAAACCCTATTCGGCAATATGTAAGTTCGAAAATGTCACAAAATGTCAAAAACAAGTTTGTATGTCTCTTTAAAGCGGTTTGCCTTGATCCTCAAAGAGGGATAACATTCTCTTCTACTCCTGAAGATTTCAGATTTTTATTTTATATATTTACAAATTAATCTTGTTTGAGATGGGTCCGTGTCCACTATGGAATAAAACTCTTCCAAAAATAATTTTTTCTATTTACAAAATTCGAACTCGAAATCAATTACTTAAGAAGAACAAATGTTGAAACACTTGAACTGATCTTCTTTTTCTATAAATATATAATATGATTCATGAATCATATATACGCTACATGTGCAAGATATTTATGATACTCAATCAAATTTGGATTAACATAATAAATTATTCAATCATTGGAATTAATAATTGAAATAAATATTAATATATCTCCATCTAGTTGCCACAAAAACATGAACCTAACTTAGCAAGTTTCCACCCCATATGTCTCCAACAAAGTTGATGATCCAAATAAATTCCACGTCCCTAACACGTCTTCCACTTAACATATATTTTATTTTTAACAGACAAAAACATTATTTGTTCCATCCACGTCACGAGAGACAAAATTACGAAACAAATAATATTTTTTTTTGAGAAAAAAAAAAAAACAGGAGTGATTTTTTAGATAAAAGACTGCCTAAATCCTAGCTACTCCCAAAATTAGTTTATCCTTCTTGATTCTAATTTAGTATATTAATTACTTAGTTTAACTTAATCATAACTTAATTGTTCCATCATTGTTGCTTATGGTCATATTGCCCATCCATTTTTGACAGCTAAGTCTACCGTGGAAACACATCATTTTCTTGCAAATAGCATCTTATCCAATTATATCTGTTGGCTATCCGTCAGCATACACTCATACAAATTAGTATTTTATACTATCTAAAGTATTGTCCTTATCCAATTATTATCACCCACGTGTCTCTTACCATGACTTAAACTTGTACTCCTAATTTTTTTTGGCCCAAAAACTTGTACTCCTAATTAGAGGCATTATTAGATAGGTTCCTTTTTGTTGTAGTCCAAATTAATGAAAAAAATGTGTAAACTAAGAAAATATCTAACTATATAGTTATTAAATTTGTATACAGTAACATTTTAAATTTTAAGGTAGCATTGTTCATTGAAAACCATAGCTTATATTCGTATTCTTTTTTATATTAAGGGGACGTATTCTAAGATTTTATTGGCTCGGATTTAATCAAACCCAAATATAATTGGTTTCGAAATTCGAATGCCTAAAACCTTCAGGTTTTATAATGATCGAAATCATTTTTTCACACTAATAAATAGAAATTATTTATCATATCAATCAATCATTAATCAATCGCGACGAATTCATCAAATAATAATAAATCTTCCATTACCTTTTTTCTTTTTTCTTTTTTTCCTTTAGCTCTAGTATTCTAAGAACATATAAAAAATTATATTTTAAAAAAAAAAGTTTCTAGTAGCAAATATTCGGTGGATATTCTAGTATTGTTCTTGCATTTCTAAGTTTTCCTTCTCCTTGAAAAGAAATGCAAAAATAAATTAAATTTTCAATTGATAAAGAAAAAAAGAGTTAAATAAAAAAAATCTCCTCACTTGCGCTCATAACGCGTGTAATCATAACCCAAAATCACGTGGCTAATTTCCTGTTCGGCTCACCTAATCAGAGAGCGTTGACTAGTTCACAATTCATTGGCGCGTCAACAACGAAACCATTTGAAGGAATTAATTTGACTACTATTAATCAACCAAAATCAACACAAATCTTTCTTTTCTTCATTAAGCCTAAGGATAAAAAAAGAAGCTTCCCATGAACCCGGGAGTAGAGAATAAATGACAGTTAACATTAACGGAAAAAGCTGAGCTGTCAAATCTCAATAGGTAGCTTGAAACAGAAGTGTGACGGTGAAAAATCCAAGTAACGGAGAATATCCAAAGGCATATTATTACAGAATGCAAAAATGGAGGGAATATTCCAAGTCTAAGAAGGAGATCCTCTCTCCTTCGTGTTCCCGTCGCCAATCCCTGCTTTAAATACCCCATTTTTGTCCTCTAAATCCTCGCAACCCAAATCTAAACTAAACCCTTCGTCTTGATTTTGATCCCACCTTCTTTCCCCTCTGTTTAATCTCTTTTCAACAATGGCTCTTAAAGCTGTTCATGTCTCCGACGTCCCTAATCTCGACCAAGTCCAAGAAAACGCCTCCCTTTCCCTTTACTCAACCCGTTTTAATTCCAAAGGTAATATAAAAAATTTCCAGAATCTTGATTCTTGTATCTGGGTTTTGTTCTGTTTTTTTGTTTTTGTTAAAATTTGCAGAATTTTTGCAGGGTTGGAGTTGAGCAGGACGACGTCGTTTAGAATTCCAAAGTTTCTGGTAATAGGGCACAGAGGGCATGGCATGAACATTTTACAGAGCTCTGATTCAAGAATGAAAGCCATTAAAGAAAACTCCATTCTTTCCTTTAACTCTGCGGCTAAATTTCCCATTGACTTCATTGAATTTGATGTTCAGGTAAACCATTAGAAATCCTTTTAATCTTTTTTGTTTCTGGGATTTTCTTCTTTTTTTCAACGAATCGAAATCTATGAACGAAAACATTTTTGTCGGAAAAGCGTCGTACGCTCGCCGCGTACGACAAGGCTGTTTTGTCTTTAGATATCGTGGGAAGTGGGAACTGGGATGGGCTTTTTTTTTCCCCCACGTGCTTTCAAGCGCGTTGCTTTATCTATCTTTTTAACTTTATTTTTTCTTGGATAGTATTATGTTGGAGTTTTGATAGGATTTATTAGATTTTCTTTTTCAAACGAAAGATTACTGATGGAGTTTATTTTTTCTGGGGTTTTTTTTCCTGGGATTTTTTTAAATAACAAATTTTTTAAAAAAAGGTTTTGATTTGTATGAATTATTAAAAAAAAAAGTGTGGAGGTGATTGAAAAAGAAAAAATGGCAATGAGGCAATGACAGGAAAAGTAAAGAAAGGCATTGTGGTTTTTTGTAGGTGACAAAAGATGACTGCCCTGTCATTTTCCACGACGACGTTATCCTTTCTGAAGAAAATGTATGTCCCCACTTTCTTTTTCTTTCTAAATTTTCCTTCAAAATTCCTTTTTTTTTCCCGAGAAAATTTTAATAATCTGGGTTTATATTATATGTAATAATAATAATTCCAGGGAACAATATTTGAGAAGAGGGTAACAGAGTTATGTTTAGCAGAGTTCCTCTGCTACGGACCCCAGAAAGAAACAGGGAAAGAAGGGAAATTCTTATGGAGGAAAACCAAAGATGGGAAAATTGTGAAATGGAATGTTGAAATTGATGCTCCCCTTTGTACATTAGAAGAAGCATTCCAGAAAGTTGAGCCATCTTTGGGTTTCAATATTGAGTTGAAATTTGATGACCACATTGTCTATCAGCAAGAACACCTCATCCATGCCCTCCAAGCCATTTTGCAGGTGGTTTTTGAGTTTGCTAAAGATAGACCCATAATTTTCTCCAGTTTCCATCCTGATGCAGCTCAACTTGTCAGAAAATTACAGAACAATTATCCTGTAAGATGTCTAACATGTTTTAATCCATGATCATGTGTCTGATCTTCTGGTTGTGTTTTGAAATCTGATTCTTTTATGTTGGGAAATCAAATGAAACAGGTTCTTTTCTTGACAAATGGTGGGAATGAAATTTACTATGATGTGAGGAGGAATTCATTGGAAGAGGCTTTAAAAGTGTGCTTGGAAGGAGGGTTACAAGGCATTGTTTCTGAGGTCAAAGGGATTTTCAGAAATCCTTCAGCTGTGCCTAAAATCAAAGAATCCAAGCTTTCTCTTTTGACATATGGGAAGCTGAAGTAAGTTCTTGTTTGATTTTTTTGACTGTTGTTAAAATTTTTTTGACATGGTCAAAATTTGCAAGCTTTAATTCTAACTTTGAATTGTTGTCTGTCTTGTTACTGTAGCAATGTGCCTGAGGCAGTTTACATGCAACATTTGATGGGGATTGAAGGGGTGATTGTTGATTTGGTTCATGAGATTTCAAAGGCTGTTGGGGATATGATTAAACCTGCCAACCCAATTGTTGCAGAGGAGGGTTTAAGTAGTGAAGTCAATGGGGAGAGTAATGAGGCTAACTCTAAGCTTCAGTTTTCACAGCAAGAGCTCTCATTTCTCTTGAAGCTAATCCCAGAGTTGATACAGCACTAAGATTTGATCATTTTTTGCCAATTTTTTTACCACTTTTTTTTTTTTTTTGAATCTTCTTTTTCCTTTTTAAACCCCTTGTCTTGTGGGGGTATGTAACCTGGTTAATTACACGTTTGTAGATAAATTGATATGTTTAAGGTGAAAATGAAAAAAAAGTTCTATACTAGTATTATATTTATCAATCTGAGGATTGGTTCATCACTATGAAAAATATAACTTAATTGATTGAAATGCTGAATATTCATAAGCTATCATTCTTTTGGAATACAAAATGAGTTGTAAGATTTAAGCAAAACCATGTGCTGATAATGGATTATGATGTATATATATATTGAGGAAAGTAAAGCGAAGTTAAATTGCAATAAACCTAACTAGAACAGAATATAGTTAAATTGTTGTTGATGACTTGATGTAGACAGTTAATGGAATCTTCTTGTTGGCACTTGGCATATTGAAAGGCAAATTAGGAATTGATTCTTCATAGGTAGATATATACTCCCTGTTGCGTCCCATAATATAAGTCCATTTTAACTGTATCACAAAGTTTAAGAAAAGTAGTTACAACTCTAACTTCTATAAATTTTTATCTTCTCTTTCCAATTTTGTCCCTCTTCTCTCTCCCAACACTAAGTCTCTCTCCTTCCACTTACTCCCTCATAGTCAATAGACAAATTAAATTCCAACTAAATTTCTACTACCACTAACAAGTGTAATTTAGATAACTTAGGTAAAAGCTGTATTGGGTTTTAAAAAGAGACTTATATTTTTGGACAAATAAAGTTTCTAGAAGGGAACTTATAATATGGGACAGAGGGAGTACGTTTTAAGGACAGTTTGGATCTTTGCCAACTGTTGGGAGATATGGATCTTACTAAACAATTCTTGCAGCTCCCCATTTATACTTTCTCTTCAAATACTTATATTCATAGTTACCGGGATCCCTCATACCCCCCGTGATCTACGTTCCGGGATCCACGTTTCGAATTTGGGTATATTTACGTTCGGTTCACTTCAGGATCCCGATTTGGATCCATAAAATTGACGTTCCGAATTTATATATATAAATTGAAGAAATTAAAATTAAAAAAACATAAATTGATACAAATAAAATAAAAAAACTAGTTTATTAAGTTATTTTTTTAATGAATTTGACTTTAAAATATAAAAATTTCTAATATATTAATCAAAAAATTAGTATTTTGTGCTCTTATGTGTCTCAATTTTTATGTAAGTAAGCCAACTAAATTTAATTAATTTATAGAAATTTTGACTATATTTAAAAGAATGCATGATATAAATTATTAACGACCCTAAATTTATTTTAAAACATACCAAATCGTATCGAATGAGTATACCCCCAACGTATTACATACCGGTCAAGTAGTAATCCTCGTTCCCGTTCCCGTTCCACGACCTAGATCGTACCCCGATCCAGGTTACATTTAGCTATGTATTCCAATATTTAATAGTAAAAAGGCCATGTTTTCTTACTTAATTGCAATTATCATTAGTAATTTGATAATTTGATGTCTAAAACCTTAATTAACATGATGATGCATGCTTCATATAAACATTGAAACCTTCTCTTAGGTCTAACTTCATTTTTGATAAAAAAAAAAAAGGTCTAACTTCATTAAACAAATATATATGTTAGAAAGAATTGGTTTATTCGGTCTGGTTTCTTTGGGCCTCCATCTCATGTTATCTTAAGTAGTATTTTTTTTTTTTATATATGGTGGAAAGAAAACATACTAGAATTTGAAGACAAATTAAATGGCTCTAGGCCAGACTAGGTTCATGACATCGGCTAGGAGAAGCGATGAAATCCCTTGTGGTGGAGTATCCTAAGTAGTATTTGAACTTGGGCTAGTTGGTTAAATTGGTCCTCAATTATTGAGTCTACAATCAAATTGATATCCAAGCATTAAATAGAGGTTTAATAATTTTTTAAAACTGATGTTTAAAAAAAAAAACTAACGGTAAGCTAGCTTAATTTATAGTAGTAGTAAGTAAATTTTGTCTTTTTCTGGAATTTCATTTCGAAATTATTTTGATGAGAATGAAAGGGAGTAACAGTAGTAAATTATTTTGATTGTAATATATATTACAAGTTTGGTTTATTTAATTTTGTGTGCAAGAAGGGGAAGAGAAATTAAGACAAGTATATATTACAAGTTTAGGGCATGGGCGGTTGAGAGTAAGTGTTAATGTGTTAAATAATATGCCACATATCTAAACTAGACATGGCATTATGTGTTTTTCATGTAATTAGGGATGGTCATCACATAAGAATTAAGTCTCCGTTGAAATTGAAGATTGTGTGAGAGAACTTTATTAATCCTTTTCTGACCATAATTATTATTGAGTTTATTAGTATTCAATAATTACTCCTAAAATTCGGCTAAATTAATAGGAAATTAGGAAAATAAATCATTTTCCTAGTTGATTTATGATTGTAGTGGCACCAAATTCGACTAAGAGTCTCTTTGGCCCAGCTGAAACTTATGCAAAAAGCATTTCTTTAATAGAGCTGTTTTAAAAGTGTTGTACGAACAAGTTAAAATAGCGTTTGGCAAAATTCATATAGAAGTGCTGTGGCAAGTAGGAAGCTGTTTGGTAATAATATACATAAAAGTGTTTTTGAATATTAAAATTACAAAAATGACATTTTTATATACAAATACAAATAGAAAAATAAATTTTATTAATAGATTTCTTAACATGACCATTTTTATCTAATACTAATATTTAAATAATAATAAAATATAAAATATTAATATGACCATTTTTATCGAATACTAATATTTAAATAATAATAAAATAGAAAATATATTTTTTTGATGAAAATATTTTAAATTATATATTATTACAAATTCATATTTTGTTATTTTATGAATAATTTTTCAACAAAATCGTATAATTTGTATACATTTTTATATAAAATATGAATTACGAAATAATAAATTTTATGATATAATACAATTAATTGGGAGAAAATATAATAATAAAATAGATAAATAATATTTTTTCACACACCTAAATTGATTGGAAAGCTCTTATTGTTTGGATATTCTTGTAGGAAAAAAATTTTAAAAAAAAGTGATGGCTAAGTGAAATTTGAAACGATTTAAAATAAAAACAAAAAATTAAGGTCATTTGAGGAATAAAAAGAAATCATTAAACGAAAAAAACACTACCCGTGTAAGCTAATAAAAGCCATTTTTGGAGAAGTTAGAAATTGGTGCTTTCCAGGGAAGATAAAATTTTGATTCCCGGATAAGCTAAAATTAAAAAAAAAAAATTAGTACCAAAGGCATAGCTTCTCCTTCTAGAGTAGAGAAGCACTTCTAAAAGTTGGGTCAAAAAGGCACTAAGCTTATGATTTTAGATTGAATTTGAGCCACTTATCTTGCCTTATCTTAGTCAAAGACATATTTACCCTAAAGTGTAAATTGAGGTATAAACAATAAGGTATCATATGAATTTGCACACACAGTAGAATAATGATGTATAATATAAACTAGTAAGATTTAAGCAAAACCGTGTGGAAAATAAAATAAGTAATCACAATTTGCACACATAACAGAATGATTCTTAAAAAATATACTAGAACTCCAATGAACTCTAAGTAATTCCTAGGTGACATACAAGGATCAAATACAGAGAAGCCAGAAAGCCAACAACCTAGCACCATCAATTTCATCAACACAGAAAAGGTTTTCTTATCTGAAAGATTTGCCACCTTCTTACCCCATAATGATGAGAAGTTAGTTTTGGATCAAATTCAAGAAGGAGAAAAGGGTCTTAGACTGTCGCAAATGTGGGAAACCAGGGCACCCTAAGTCTAAGTGTAACTTTTCAGATTGTGATATTGCTGGGTATGAAAACCTTACTTACAAGTTATATGTACAAAAAGAAATTCAACCTCGCAAGTCAAGAGCTTTTGATTATATCTCAAAGCCAAGAGGTTATAGTCAAAGGAGGAATGGAAGCGATTTTTTGTCTTCTGTGGTGGAAAGCGAAGATTTATGATGCAGGAATCAGTGGGTCAAAATTCTTTTACCCATGAAACCCAAATGTCAAGCTGTGACAATCTCTCAGAAGAGTGCTCTAACTCACCAGAATCATGCTTAGGCCAAGAAGCTATTCAAGCTGTCTCCGAGGATCATCAGGGGGAGAACTTAGATGATGTTGCTAATGGTGCTGCTTTAATTTTCAAGACAAAGTGTAAAGAGCAAGTGGTTGGTTATACCTTGGCGAAGCATGTCCAAAACAACGGTAAGAAATACTCGATTCATGGGAGACAAGGAGAGAAGAATATGTTCAACTTGGGTTTTGTGAAGGATTCCGAAGACCAACCAAAAGCCCGTGGTAGAAGGAAAAGAATCAAATCCAAAAGACCTGATATCTAACTTAGGAAAAGAACTTCGAGTCATGACCTTGGTTCAACCTTTATTTTGAGGAATCCTGACAAGAAAAAGGATTAGATTGGAAGAGCATTGAAGCACATGAGAAGCGGAACAACTCGTTAGTAAGGTTTGAATGGAAACATTCAGCGGTTCTAGCCTGGTTTCATGGCCTTCTTTGTTGTCTCAAGAACGGGGAGTATCCTTTGATGTCTCGGAAGTTGCTTAGTTTTTAGTTTTTCTTTGAAGCTATTGCACTTTTATTTCTCCTTGTTTTTCTTGATCTGCATTGGTATGTCTGCAGAAGTTTATCTCTTTTACTAACCACTTTATTAATAAGATTAATTGTCTTGTTACCAGAAAAAAAAAATACTAAACGTTTCCCGCAGCTCCCCATTTACTTTCTCTTCAAATCTTTAGATTGAGGCTATGTTTTCGAATATTCAATAATAATAAAAAAAGGCATGCTCTCTATATATCATCATGAATTGATAATAACTTGATATAATATTCATGTAACTTTCCCATGGAGTCTAACTTCATTAAACAAATTCTGTTAAAATTTATATATGGGTTTAGATCCTTTCGGCCTCCATCTTATATTTTATGGTATAAAAAGTAGTATTTGAATTTGAGCTAATTGCTTAGAGATGGTCCTTAGTTATTGAGTCCATGCTCAAATTGATATCCGAGAGCCTTTAATTTGGTCAAGTATGGGTTAAATTTTTCCTATAAATGTTAAGAATACTTTAAGTTTTTCTTGAATTTCATTTCGAAATTATTTTTCATAAGAATGGGATGTGGTAGTTTTAAATTGCAACGTCTAATTTGTGAGCTTTGAGCATCCTCTCTGCATGATTTTTTCTAGCTGTGGAGAAACAGAAATATTTTCTTTATATCAAGCTTTTGTTTTATCAGGATTAGCAAGGTTAACATGTTAATATTATGATTTCTACTCTCACCCAACCAAACTTTTGTATTTACCCTAGTAATGGAGTTTGTAATAATCATTTCAATTGGAATGATATATTGGAGAAAACTTAATATGGATGAGAGATACATTTCCGCATATAGTATATCTAATTTTATTATATTTCTTGTAGTGTATATGATTGGTTTTTCATTTATATAGCCAAAATAAAAAAGGGTTCAAACGTTAGAAATGACCAATGCTATCCTAACTCTTAACTCTGGTGGTTCTCGATCTCCCTGTCAGTTGCCATTTCATCACTCCCACTCTTGAGTAACCGGCTAGTGTGCGCATCTTATGTCAGAACTCATTGAAAACCCTACGCCTCTCGTAGTCCACTGGACTGACTGGTCCACAACGTGAAATTTTTCAGTTGGAACTATGAATATGGATAAGAATAAGATAATCCACACCAGTGTCATATATATCAATTCTTAATGCTTCTAGGGAGATTGCCTATATAATGGGGTAGAACACTAAAACCTTGTTTGTCGACATGGCTGAATTGATTGAGGGTACTAGCGTTCACATATTTGATACATACGATCGTTGGTATTAATGATTATGAATTATATGCTGGAAAGCGATGAAGATGAATCACCATGAGCATGAAGTGATAAATGATTCCTGCTGCAAATACTCATCTATGAGTAATGTTCTGTAATCATTACTTAAAGTCGTTTTACTTTTATGTTTTCAATGGAGCCAAGCTTGTTCGGGTCAAGTTTCTTTATGCATTATAATCGTTATATATGATTGTTATTTACCATTATAAATATAAATTAGTGAAATTCAATACAGTGGACAAGATAATCACAATTGCTGAATATGACCAAGTCAAATATATACAAATCAAGAAATCAAAGTCTTGTGAAGTAAATTGAGATTGGCTTAGGGTTGACATCTTATTGTTATTGGTGGTAGATTGAATTTGGCCTAGGGGTGGGAGTGAAGATCTCACCGGTGAGGGTTTGACCATTCACATTGAGAACCACAAATATTGTGATGTTTGAATGAACCAAGGAGCCAAGAGGCATATCCATGTAGTTTTGAAAGATAACATATGGTTTCACCAAAAAAAAAACATATGGAGCTGTTGCGTTTTAGGGGGCAATTGTTGGGAATAAAATTAAATACTTGGGCCAGGAAGTAATTTGGGCTTAGAGTATAACTTTCGGCCGAAAATATAAGCCCAACTAGAATTGGGTTTGGAGAAATTGTGGGCTAACAAATTAATTTGGGGGATTTGACAAATTAAATGAGCAATAACGTCGATTAAGATTTTTTTTTTCATGGGGAAATTAGCTTTTTTTTTTCTTTTTAAAGAAATGAAACATTTTTTTTTGGCACCAGTAGAAATGGAACATTAGATAAATAAAAAGTTAAGGTTTTATAGTCCTGGGCATAGAGAGGCCATATAATCATCCATGAAAATGTCAAAAGCAAAAGAAGGAATGGAAATAAAGTTCACAAAAAAATCTTCCTTTTCTCTAGCAAAATTGGCAAGACAATTAGCCAACCTATTTGCCTCCCTTTACCTATGCTTGAACTTGATACTGGAGAAGCTTTCAATGAGTGGCCTACAATCATTAATGATATTGCCGGAAATATGATGAGCTGAAGCACTTTTAATCAAATGGAGAACACTTTCAGAATCCACACAAACCATCAACTTAGAGATGTTGAGAGAGCTAGCTAACAACAAACCATCTCTAATACCCCCAAAGCTCAGCCTGTATACTATTCGCAATGGGAATCCTTCTTGCATAACCACCAAGCCACTTTCCATAATGATCTCTGATAACAGCACCTGCTCCACTCTTAGGAAGAGCCATCTGACTTCAGTAAGCACCGGCCTTGATCTAGAGGTTTCCAGCGAATATATTTCACAACTTTTGAGGACAACATCAGGGGTAGGTTTAGCAAGATGAAAAAACTCAAGAGCTTGAAAGGAAGAGGAATTGAAAATGTCAATCGGTTCAATTAATTTGCCAACAAAAATTCTGGAATACTTTCTAGCTTTCCTAAGATTCCAACAAGAATAAATAAAGATAGTAGACTAAGGAATAGAATTTCAGGAAAGGGTAGAAGAAAAACAACAGTTAAGCCAAGAGTGAAGCTCATTAAGAGTAAAGAAATCAGGAGGAAGAGACTAAATGAAAACACATGCTAATCATGGGAGTTGATGCAAGTTAGTTCGAGAAAAACTTGTTATGATCTAAATGAAGTTTAGGCTTAACTAAAAAGGCTTGTAATCGAAGCCTTTAGAGGGAAATTCAAACTTGATCCATGAATTATCCATTCAAGCATATTTTTTTTTTTTTTAAAAAATGAAGATGAAGAAGAGGTTGGCAAATTTATTTAACTAAAGTCGCCTTGTTAAATTAGTGACAGATTGTTAGGGGTAGGCTTAATTTAAAGTTAGTGATAATTTGTTCTCATTTCTCTTCGATTTCCCTTGCAATTCACTTTTCACTTTCCTTATGTAATCTTGGTTTGATCAATTGAAACTTTTTCATTCCATTCAATCTCGACATTACAACATTCTCCCCACTCTTGCAAGTAGTAATCAAGGTGAGAACCCTTGGTCAAGTAATAATCAACAAGGTGAGAAGTGAGAACCCTTGGTAAAAGTTTAATTTGACATCCCTAGCAAAAAGGTTAAAAAGAGATGGACAAAGAAAAGAAAAATTAAACCGGGTCTAACCCGACTTGTCAGTGCATCTCATTTCATTTCATTTCGATATTCAACCCAGGAGAAGCATACATACATTTCCACTTCTCTCGCTACTCTTTGATCTTCAGAAGCTCCTACAAACTGTAAGCAAGAGATCTCCTTTTGAGAGACCTTGAAGCTGGGAAAATGGGTTTAGGCTTGTTAGCTTCAAGAACCCTAAATTCCTCAAGAATCCTCTATTCCCAGTACTCTAGATTACGACCCATCGTCACCACAACCCAGCTCCAATCAGCCGATGCATCTGCAGCCGCCGCAGCACAGCCGGAGCCCAGTCCACCTCCACCCAGGAAACCGGTAGCCGGTGCCCGTGTACACTTCACGAACCCTGATGATGCCATCGAGGTGTTCGTCGATGGGTTCCCCGTGAAAATCCCTAAGGGCATGACGGTTCTTCAGGCCTGCGAGATCGCCGGAGTTGACATTCCAAGGTTTTGTTATCACAGTCGACTCTCAATTGCTGGAAACTGCCGTATGTGCCTTGTCGAGGTCGAGAAATCCCCCAAGCCCGTCGCCTCTTGCGCCATGCCCGCCCTCCCAGGTTCGCATTTTTCATTTCATCAATTTTCCCCTCTTTTATTAAATTATGTAGTTATTCCTTTGGATTTTGTTTTTCTATAAGCAAATTTCTGCAGATTTATGACAAACCTAGGTATTATTGTTATTATTATTATATTATTAATAAAGGATTAGGCCCTCAAAAGTTCTACAGCCTTTTATTTTCTTCCTTCTTTCTCTGTTATCTTTAACGATCTTATTTCTTCTGTTTAGTGTTCAGAAAAATTCAGCTTTAGTCATACAATAATGGCATATTTTGTAGCAAATTGATTTGTTTCTTTTATGAACTTCATTTTTCATAAAGGATGTTTGTTTTAGTAAATGTCCTGTATTTTTTCTATAGCAACTATTGCTTGGGAAACAGGGGCTATGCTTATAACATTTGTGCTTGAACTTCATTTAGCATATCACCTCCATATATGCTTATAAATGTAAGAATTTTTGTGTGATCTTGCTTCCTTCTTTACCCCCCTCCTATCAAATTAAGCAATTTAGCATTGGGGAGTTATGCTGGTTGTGCTCTAATGTCTGTTTAGCTATTTGTTATTTGGTATCATAATGGTCTGAATACTTATGATTATACGTGGAAACTATACTACAGGAATGAAGATTAAGACTGATACACCAT
This sequence comes from Corchorus capsularis, assembly GCA_001974805.1. Taxonomy (NCBI): domain Eukaryota; kingdom Viridiplantae; phylum Streptophyta; class Magnoliopsida; order Malvales; family Malvaceae; genus Corchorus; species Corchorus capsularis. Next base: position 52,975 of record AWWV01009596.1, on the reverse strand, counting down.
TGGCAAAGAAGGCACGTGAAGGAGTGATGGAGTTTTTGCTGATGAACCATCCATTGGATTGTCCAATTTGTGATCAGGGTGGGGAATGTGATCTCCAGGATCAGTCTATGGCATTTGGATCTGATCGTGGCCGTTTTACTGAAATGAAGAGATCTGTTGTTGACAAGAATCTTGGTCCTTTAGTAAAGACTGTCATGACTCGTTGCATCCAGTGTACAAGGTCAGAAATCAAAACAAATATTTTGCCACCCAAAAGTCTTCATTTCTTTATTTTATTATTTTCTTCTGAACTTAATCTGGCTATAAAATTGAAGAATTGAAGCCCTAAAGGTGATTGCTGTCACTCGATAACTCTCTCTTCTTAGAAATCAAATGCAATGAGAGATTTGTCATGTTAAATCCCTCTCTTGAATGAATAGGTGTTTCATAGTATCAAAGATTTTGATCTTTCCACTTGATTAGTCTGTACTTTTTGAATCATCAACACCTGTCTAATTAAGATTGCAATTGAGTTTTCCTATATATTTGTGGAGGAAACTGTCTTACTCAATTACATTAGAGATTATACCTATGTGGTTCTTGTACATTCATACAACTTATGTGTTTCTACAACGTTGCTCACAGATGTTCATGTCTTGAGAAGGGGTGTTACCTGGAATAATTAACGGTATAGATTGTAGAACACCTCAATTTAAGCCTGAACTAAAGTTTCTTTGAATTCTGTGATGTAGATGGATTATATGAGGCTTATGTAAAATGTCTAGCCTCATTAGTGTTCTCATCTTTTAGATTTTCAAGCCAAAATTTGCATCCTCGATAAGCAGTTTTTGGGGCTAGAACAAGCCTCGTAATCTTCTGATGATTTGATTGCTTGTGCAAACCAATATGTACAATTCTATAATGCAAAGGTTGAAGCGTGAGGCTAATAACTTGTGGTGGTGTCTCGTCAGGTGTGTGAGGTTTGCAACAGAAGTTGCTGGTACTCAGGATCTTGGTATGTTAGGTCGTGGTAGCGGAGAAGAAATTGGAACTTATGTTGAAAAGCTTATGACGAGTGAACTCTCTGGAAATGTAATTGATATCTGCCCTGTTGGAGCCCTTACCTCTAAACCCTTTGCATTTAAGGCCCGGAACTGGGAGTTGAAAGGAACAGAGACAATTGATGTAACTGATGCAGTTGGGTCCAACATTCGGATTGATAGCAGAGGTCCAGAGGTTATGCGTATCCTCCCACGTTTGAACGAGGTAATTTTTATAAGATGCTTATTATTAGGACTCTCATTTCTTGGCCTTTCAAGCTATATATCTTCAAACTGCTTCTGTGGTAGTCTTAAATTATTTGAAGCTCATCATGTCAACAACTTGAAGATTGATGTTGCACCCTTAGCGGCATGTAACGGCCGCAATTAAATGGTTTAGCCATCCATTAAGGCAATAGTGGCCCGAGGTGGCCGCTTTCTTATCTCTGTCATGGTTCCCCTTCCCCTGTTTATGCTTCTATGGAACTTTCTCAGAAAACTGGTTTAATACCCAGAAAAGAAACAGCTTTAGGCAGCTACAATTTTTCAACAAACTACTTTAAACAATCAATTTTGGGCATCAAACAAGAAGACAGATCAATTTCTAAGGAAAGAAGCAACAGTTTCTCAACAATCTCTCTTTGGTTCCTTATTTTTTAGTAAAAGTTCCTCAGGTAAAGACGTGGAGGCATACTGGTGGTGTTACTGGATTATATGGCAGCCCGTATTTGTTTTTGGGGGTGGGAATATGGGTCTAGAATTTGAAAAAAGATGGGTCACTTAGATGCTAGTTTGAGGAAGAAGTTAAGCAACTGCTACTGTGGGGGTAGGAACTTGTTCAGAAATTGTGCAATGCTATTTTAATGATTTTTCAGTGGTTGGGTAAATTTGTTTGTGTGCTTGGTTTGCTGTAGCTCCTATTCTCTTGGGTCAAATATACGTTAGTGAAATCAAAAGAGAGTATCTTGTTGCATTATTATTCTGCTAATGGCCAGAGGTTAGTGAAATCATTCTGCTATTGACTAGTTTCAAAATTCACAATGGTAATGGCTGGCAATTTGTTTTATAGTGCTATGACTTATATCCAATAGCCAGTTGCATGAGTTTATTGATGGATTCTGAAATTTATGATAGTATATTCTCTTTGTTCACCAAATTAGCTTTAGCAAAGGAACCTTAATATCTTCTGCTAATGGCCAAAGATTGTGATCTGTTGGACTAGATAATTTAATTTTCATCTTCTGCTAATGGCCAGGGGTTGATTTGTTGGACTAGATAATTTAATCTGTAATATCCTTCATTGACATTTCCAGGATATAAATGAAGAATGGATATCAGACAAGACTCGTTTCTGTTATGATGGATTGAAGAGACAGAGGCTAAATGATCCCATGATTCGTGGTGCCGATGGGCGCTTCAAAGCTGTAAGCTGGCGTGACGCCTTGGCTGTGGTTGCTGAAGTTGCCCTTCAGGTTAAACCAGAGGAAATTGTTGGGGTCGCTGGTAAACTTTCTGATGCGGAATCCATGATGGCACTGAAAGACATGTTGAACAACATGGGTTCAAACAATGTGTGGTGCGAAGGAACTGGCACAAGTCCTAATGCTGATTTAAGATACAGATATCTTATGAATAGCACTATCGCTGGCCTTGAAAAGGCAGATTTATTCCTTTTGGTTGGTACCCAGGTAAGGCTCTTGCAACCCAAAATACTTGTATCATATACTTGTTCCCCATGCTCATTTGCTGAATGTCAAAATGTGTTTTCATTGACATGAATTGTGCATAGTTAGCAATTACTTAACTGAATCTCTCTCATGGGAGGTGTTTCCTTTTGCTTCTATATTGAATGGAAATTTCAGATGGGTACTTTTGCTCATTCTTGTTGAATTATATACATAATCTTGTTTTGGAAGTGTCTTTGATTTGATTAACTCAATATGTTGTGGTGGAAAAATAAATTTTGTAGGTTAGCTTTTGTATTATGGTAATGGTTACATTATTTTATATTTCCATGTTAATTTTCAGCCAAGAGTTGAAGCTGCTATGGTAAATGCCAGAATCCGCAAGACAGTTAGAGCGTCAAATGCTAAGGTTGCCTACATTGGTCCTCCAACAGACTTCAATTATGATTGTGAGCATCTTGGCACTGGCCCTCAAACCCTTTCTGAAATTGCTGAGGGTCGTCATCCTTTCTGTTCAGCCATCTCAAATGCCAAAAACCCTGCAATCATTGTTGGGGCTGGGCTGTTTGAGAGGGAGGACAAAGATGCAATTTTTTCCATTGTTGAAACCATTGGAAAGAATGGCAATGTCATCAGACCTGACTGGAATGGACTCAATGTTTTACTTCTCAGTGCTGCCCAGGCTGCAGCCCTAGACCTTGGACTCGTGCCTGAATCCAAAAACTGCATTGAATCTGCAAAGTTTGTCTATTTGATGGGTGCTGATGACGTGAACTTGAACAAAGTTCCAGAAGATGCTTTTGTGGTGTATCAGGGACACCATGGGGACCGTAGTGTGTATCGTGCCAATGTAATACTTCCTTCTGCTGCGTTCTCTGAAAAAGAGGGTACATATGAAAATACAGAAGGTTGCACTCAGCAAACATTGCCTGCCGTTCCCACGGTTGGTGATGCTAGGGATGACTGGAAGATCATTCGAGCACTCTCTGAGGTTGCAGGTATTCGTTTACCCTACGATACACTAGGGGCCCTAAGATCCAGGATGAGGACTGTGGCACCAAACCTATTGCAAATGGATGAGATAGAGCCAGCTGCTTTTGGACCTTCATTGAGTCCCGACGTGAAACAGGAGATAAGCTCGACGCCATTCAAGCCTGCTATTGATAATTTTTACATGACTGATTCCATTACAAGGGCATCAAAAATAATGGCACAATGCAGCGCGATGCTATTAAAGAAGTGAGTGGTTAATCAGTCTCTAATTTACTTTAAGATTCGCTTTCTTTTTTGTATTTTGGTTAATCCTTTCATACCAATTTTAGCCGTGTACCGGCTGAGCTCCTTGAACGGTGGCAAATGCAATCTGTCAATAAAGGAAGTTTAGGTTCTTTTGTTTCTTATTAAGGTAGCATGTATTGCAATGTAAAAGCATTCCCGTGTAAAACACTATAAGACTCTTGGTTTCTGGATTCTTTCCTTTTTTTTTTATATAGATTAATCCTGATGCCATAAGCATGCTATGAGACAGGATGAATCGTGTCATTTTATTGGTATTTAAGAGCTTTGAAACTCAATGAAATGTGCTGCTATGATTTTGGAGCCATGCTCCTGTGTATGAGCTATGAAGGGTTTCTTTAAATATTCTACATTGCCAAACATGATTGATTGGAATGCCTTTGAACGGTTTTAAGTGTATGACAAACTTATCTATAACATCAGCTAAATATAGGGTAGATTTGGACGAATTTGCCCTGAAGCAGACAATATTTGGTGTAATGGTTTTAATTCATCTATTTTAAGTGTACTGGATAATTTCCTGTGAAGCAAAGCTTCCTTTCTTCAAGGAAAATAATCCTCCGCATTAAGTTCTGATAGAAAAATAGAAAAACAGAAAAGAGAAAGGGCATTAAGTTCTGATAGAAAAATAGAAAAACAGAAAAGAGAAAGGGAAAGAGTAATTTTTATTACTGTAATCAAATGTATTTATACAAGCTTCAATATGTTAACTCAGGATTTAACCAAAGGATGAGTTAACTAATTGCTAGGATTTACATAACAGAATAACTAACTAACAGTTTCTCCTATATACTCTAACAAGTTCCTTCACCGATTTTTTTTTTCTAAATTTAAAACTAATATTCAAAGCAGGTAAGTTTTCTTGAATTTCTTATTCCAAATCATTTGTCATGAGAATGAGGATGAAGGTGGAAGTTCTAAATTACAATGACTTATATGTGAGTTTGCGTCCATTTTCATTGCGTGATATTTGTCTACATATCAAAGAAACGGAAATGCCATTTGATCAATTCAGAAGCTAAGAAAAAGCCGTAAATATTATTTTCTTCCTAACCAAAATTTTTGTCTATTCTAATGGAGTCTTTATTGATATCATCTCAATTCTCACCAATTTGGGTTGATATATTGGAGAAAACTTATTATGTATTAGAATTATATAGAACTATTTAACAAACCTAATTTAGTTACCATCATTTAGTGCTATAAGATTAATTTTTAAATTATACTACTAAGTTGTAATGGAGTTCCAAGTACTAGAAGATAACAAGTCAAAGACATTGTAGTAATTCCCTATCTTCCCTTCATGAAGATGATGAAAAGAGGTCCTCCCATTTTTGCAAATCAAGGGTATAAAGTATTCGAAAAATTGAATTTTTATTCTCAACTAATCTAAGATAAAGATCACTATCACCTCAACCTACTTAACATATGACACAACATTCTTACCAAACTGGCTATATCAATCAAAGAAGCAATGGTAAAACAGATTGTTTAATTTAAAAATCAAGTTTCGAGCTTATAGGATTTTCGCAATTCCATTCCCATGATATTTTTTGCAGGACTCTATGTATAGGCTATACCTTTTAGGTTTTGTTTTTTTCCATTGGTTATTAGAATAGGCATTAGCTTAGCTTAGAGTCGATGTTTGAAACTTATAAGCACTATTTAAAGGAGTGAAAAAAGATTGGTATAGAAAATTCTATTTTCTTGCGGTTTGCAAGATCCATACATCTTTATTAAAAAATTTTTTTGTGTGTTTATATAAGTAGACCACGCAATGTATCTATGCCCCTTTAATAGTCATAATAATAGCTTCATTTGTCGTTCTTGTTGTCTCCAAGTACTAATGTCTAGAGATTTGGAGGTTGTGTAAATTATTTTATGATGATTTGATATTTTAGCTAGAGCTGCAAAACAATGAACCATCCCAATTACCAAACCAGCCAAGAGCCACAAGATTTTAGTTGGCATTTACACAAAATTTCCAACCAATTGATTCAGAATTAATGCAAGATATATATATGCACTATGCAGTGTGAGATGATATGGGATGAAACGTATATGGGCCAGATTTTGTTTTTGTCGACAATATATGGGCCAGATTCAATTAACTAAAATTAGAAAGATTAAAAGTAGCAATTAAATTATAATAATAGGATGACCCTAAATGTGGTGTTTTTTAAGATCCCATTAAGATAATTCCACATGATCACTTTTGGATTATAATCAATTTTTTTTTTACTTTACACACCCTTGTCACCCCCAATTAACTCTTAATAAAAGTTACATTAATTCATGGGTATTACTAAATACCGCCCCCTTTTACTAGGCACCGCCCCCCTTTAGACTATTTTGCCCTTTCCTTCAAACTTCAAAATTTTCAATTCTCTTAAATACTCTCAACCTTCAACTTTTCAAATCTCAGTCATTCAAGTAAAACAAAATCAAAATTCATGGGTAAAGGAATTTTTGGATTGAAAGTTTTTTTTTTTGAAAAAAAAGTAAAAAAAAAATCTATTTATCAATAATCAAACAAAGAAGAAGAAGAAGAAGAAAAAAAAGAACAAAGGCTGGTCGCGACCCGCGTCGCGACCCATGGCATGGCACGGATCGCGCCCAGATCGCGACTCGCCATGGTGCGGGTCGCGTTCGTTTTTTTTTCTTTTCTTTTTTGTTCTTCTTCTTCTTTAAAGGTTTTTTTTTTAAGATTTCCTTTAATTTTCTTTTGTCTTTTAATAAGTATTGGACAATTCATTTAGCTTAAATGGGTATGGATATCTCAATATTAGCAAGAGGACTTTAATCTTTAATTAATGATAAATAGATAATTTTTTTTTTTCAAAAAACACATATTTGCAATCCGAAAAATCTTTATTCATGAGATTTGATGTTGTTTTACTTGAATGATTTTGAATGATTGGGGTTTGAAAGTTTGAAGGTTAAGAGAATTTGAGAGAATTGAGAAGTTTGAAGTTTGATGGAAAATAAGGCAAAAGGCAAAATTGTCCAAAGGGAGGGCAGTAGCGGTAGCTAGTAAAAGGGGGCGGTGTTTAGTAATCCAGTAATTCATTTACAACTTTTTTTTTTACCTGAATACTCCTAACTCTAGTTAAAAATAGGAATGCCGATGAGCAGTTGATAATAGGGTATTCGACCGACCTGACTAAGTAGGGTTAGACTATTTTTTTATAATAGGGTTACACAAAATCATCTTGACCAAATTACATAAGTCTCATATGTTGTTTATTTCCTGCTGTTTAATTTTCTGTTTGTGCACAACACTTTTTCTTAATACTAATTTTTTTTCCATACGGCCTTAATAATCTTATTGTATACAGAAGAAATTAAAATTTAATCATTACTTTGTAGGCAAAAAGGAAAAAAAAAAAGAAAGAACCATCCTTGTGATTACAACAATCATAGAGATGAAGGGATATATATGTTGGAGAAGACATGCCGCCCAAAAGGGATCTTTCAGAAAATTTTGTATGTATGATGAAAACAGCTGGACTAATAAGCAAGGACGAATTATGCAAAAGATAAATAAATAAATAAATGTTTACTATTCATATATAGGAGTATTAAAGAAGAATAAGAAATGGAGATGATAATATAAACAAAAAACAGACACATAAAATCATGGCCCTCCATTAATTCCACTACTATATATTCCATCCAATGTCTCTCTAATTAATTAATTAAATTTAAATTAGCCAAATTGTCAACTTCAAATTAAGCTAGCAAGGAGACAGAGAAACCCATATAAAAATATAAAAACTAATTCATTAATTGACACACTCATAATACTAGTAATTCATTTAAAAAATTCATGTCTCTCTTTGAAACAAATCAATATCTAGTGTGTTCAAACACGCATCTTGATGTGTTGTGTTCTTCAAAAGTTGCACTTTTCAATGTGAGGAAAAATAAAAATACACAAATTTGTTTACTAATATTTTATTTAATTATAAATTGAAAGACATTGGATTATTTTATGAATGATGGTTTTTTTTTATCCATCATCAATGTCATTATCATGGTTGACCTAGGGCTTGATTAAGAAAGGAGGAGGAGGCTTTTCTTTTTGTTAATTAGTAGGAGTACCAATTTTTTTATATATTTCTTTTTCTGTCCTTTTTGTTCTTCAAGTGGATGACTAGTGACTACTTGTTATTGGAAATGGGGTGGTCGTTTTGAGATGGAACTCTTCTTTGAATTGTAAAAAGGAAAAAAAAAATAAAAATTGGGGTCTATTGCTTAATTTTCATATTATTGACAGTCAAAATTTAAATTCCTCTTTTTAGTTAATGATTTACATTTCACATTTTTCACATGTGTTTGATAATACTTGAATCAATTTTAACATTTCTTATGCAAAGAAAATCAACACGTATGCATAAAATATAAGTAAAATTATAAAACCCTTTTCCTAGATGTGACATTTCATGGTATGAATATTTTATAATTGACATATGAGAAGAAGTTTCAAGCTTGTTTCTAAGCTTTCATTAATCATCCAAAAATGCTTTCATTAATCCAAAGAATTAATTGCAAGAAAGAAAAATGTTTGTTTCCACGCTAACTAGAATGTTTTTATCCCTCCTTTTAGAGTCTTTTAGTTGATAAAAAAAAAAGTTTAAGATTAGTATTAGGGAGGTTAACATATAGTATATTTTTTAAGTTAAAGTAAATCATAACCTATATTGAAATTTTACGAAATTTCATTAAACTTATTATTACTTCAGTTACGGATTTTTTGAACTCACAAACCATCTATAAACGTTGTTGGCTTAGTAATTTCAAATCTACTTTTGTCTTTATGATGACTAGCAATTTGCTTTACTTTTCTTCTTCCTTTCTCATATATTTTTATAACCGAAAGATGAACATATGTATGAACATTAATTGTTTCCATGACTACTTATCAACCTTTTTCTTTACCATCTCAGAACAGAGCAGTGCAGTGAGAATTAAGTTATATATATTGGATGAGTTGGAATAGGAGCTGTAAAAGTGGAAAAGTCAAAAGATAAATGATAATATTCCCCCAAAACTGAAAAATCTAACCAACAAAATTATGGAAAATAAATCTAGTAGTTGGGGAATAAAACCTCACTTTTAAGTTTGAAGCTTTGATGTCGGCATAACCTTTGATTTTAAGCCACAAAACATGTAATTACTTAAGGTTAATAAGTAACAAGCAAAGCATTATCTACATGATCAAGTTTTGAAAGGTTTTGACACAACAGGATAACTAAAAAAAATCTAACACCAAAATCTATATCTCATCAACTAAAATTAGGATTAGGATCCAAACAAGGTCCCACTCCACCTTTGGGTAAATTGTAAGGTTTTCTTCTTCATCATGCAAGCATAAACATACACATAAGATCATTAACTGAATCTTGATTCTTAGATATTTACAATCATCACTTTGATAATCTTATTGTTATCGTATGAATCATAAAGTTTACAACATTTCATGTACGGGTTATTGTACTTATGAAGTGTATATAGAGGATAGCGTCTGTTATATATCAAGCAGAAAAAACTTAAAGTTCTTTTAATTAAGCTCTTGGATTCAAATTATGTAAATGGAAAAAAAGTAGACGTTAAGAGAGTTTCTCTCCATTTGAAGTTTAGCACAATTCAACCTATAAAATTCTTTTCAATGTGACTACTAAATACCGGGACTTATATCGAAAAAAAAATAGTAAGGGTGTTGGAATTTGAATTTACTATCCTTTGGACAAAGAGAGTATAACATATGTTATTATGTTATATCGAGCGGAAGAAAGAAACTTGATGTCTTTTTAATTGATTAAGGTACGTAAATAAAAAAGTTAGATGTTATTTTTCTCCATTTAAAGTCAGGCACGATTCAATCATTAAAGTTTGATGTGATTACTGAATATCGAGAGTTATATCGAACAAAATATAGAAAGGGAATTGGAATCTTGAATTTCCTATCCTTTGGACAGGGGTAAGTAACAAACATGTACGGGGTGTCAAGTTGTAAGTGCAATGTTTAATGTCATCATACGTAAGTTCTGATGAAATGAAATGGGAATAATGAGTATTACCCATACTTATGCATACTTACAAGCTACAAGTTACTTGCAAAGTCATCTAAAATTAATTTAGACCGTTGGATCTTTTAAGTGAGCATGAAATGAAGGGTATTCCGTATTCCTCCCTTTTTCCCCTCCAAAACAAAAACAAAATCCAACGTGGCACACGTGGGGCACAGTGTAGAAGTAGAAAGAGCAAAAATGGGGTGTCTTGACCAGAAACAGTAGAAGTTTTCTTACACGTTTGTGTAAGAAACGACCCGTCAACATAATAAAGCAATGGAAATGGGGTTGTGTTTTTAGTCAAGGAAGGAGTTCCCAGTCAGAATAATAAAGAGTAACAAGTTTGTTTTTTGAATTTAGGCAAAAAAAATTCAATTTTCAATTTTTCTTCAGCTCTGTATATAAAAGGGGAACTTCCCCTGTCTTTGTTCTTCCTACCAAGGCCATTTAAAACCCCCATAAAAAGTCTTCCCTTTTTGTTTTTGCCCTTTTCTCTTTTCTTCTTCTCTCTTCTTCCTGAATCCACCCATGGGTTTCTTTGCTTGATTTCAATCAGCTAAACTAGCTCAAGTTTGGGTTTAAAACAAAGGAATTAAACTCCTCCATACTTACAACTTAAGCTAGTTTTGTTGATTTCTGAGGAAAATTTTTAAAGGAAAATGGAAAGTCAAAACTTGGTTGAAAATGGAGGCATCAAGTTGCCCATTGGGTTTAGATTCCATCCCACTGATGAAGAACTTGTTGTTCATTACTTAAAGAGAAAAGCTTTATGTCTTCCATTGCCTGCTTCTGTCATTCCTGAGCTTGATGTTTTCCAGGCTGAACCTTGGAGCTTGCCAGGTTAGTAATTTTTAAGCCGTTTTCCAATTTATCAGATCCTTGTCAAAAAACTGCAGCTTGAGAATTTGTAGTTTAGAAATGAAAGATGGGTCTGGTTTTTTTTGCCTAAAAAGCTTAAATTTTGTCTGGGTTTTCACTTTTCAGGTGATTTGAAAGACAAAAGGTATTTCTTTAGTTACAGATATGGTAATGAGAGTAACAACAAGAAATGCAAAATAGCAGCTGGTTCTGGTTACTGGAAGCCAATAGGCAAAGAAAAACCAGTTATGGCTGCTGGAAGCAATCAAGTAGTTGGGATGAAAAGGACTTTGATTTTCTGTCAAAGGAATCGTTCTAATGAGACTAATTCTAGATGGCACTTGCATCAATTTCGCCTTGTTGGCCCTTTGGCAACTCTTTATTCAACTCAGGTAAAAATATATAAAATGAAGAAAACTTCAAAATTGATTGATTTGAAGCAATTATATATAGTAGCCATGCATCAGAAAATTTGATAAGAATTGTGTTGGATTTGGTCAATTTTTGCAGATGTCAAAGTGGGGATTGTTTGGAGAATGGTTGGTTTTCAGGGTGTTTCAGAAGAAGATGAAAGGTAAAAAAAATGGAGCCATAGGTAACAAAATTCAGACAACTATTGATTTTACAGTGGAAGATTGCTCTGCTTTTGGTCCTCCTCAACCTTCTTCACCAAGTTCAAGTGAAATTACTGAGGTTTCTAATTCTTCCAATGGATTAGATCAGGAAGAAACCAGTGCTAATTTCATTACTTGTTACTCAAATTGTTGGGTGAGAAAGCAGTGAAAAAAAAAAACAGACAGTTTTACTTTTATTAGACTTTGTATCAGAATCCTTTTTTAACTATTTATGCAAGAAATGAGAAATGGGCAAAAAGGAAACAAAATTTTAACTGGTTTTAAGGGCTTGAGAAATTGTGTTGTTCAAGCAAATCCCAAACCCTTTTTTTACCATGATGATGATATTGCTTACAGTTACTTCCTATTTTGCTGCTTTATTTACTTTTCTTCAAATATGAAACAAAACAATTATAGTGAGAGGCAAAGTGGTGGCATAAATTATTGCTCAGTATCTAAGGCTTTTTTTACCATCAAAAGGCAAATGATTTTTGAGACAGAGAAAGAAGATGACCCAAAAGTAGATACAAATATGAAATAAATACATAATGAAAGAGAGAGGCATCCAAGGGGAAAAAAGAAAGTTTTACAAAAAAAAAGTTGCTGGTTTTCTGTGAATTATTCAATCATAACATTCATGACTATGGTGGCCAAGAGCATTTGCACATGGGGGGCTCTGATTCTCCCTCTAATTCAAAACATCAGAAGAAAAAGAACTCAATACCCTTCTAAAATATGCTTCCATTTTGATAGAATCTATGTGACTTTTTAGTTTTTTCACATCTTAAAAAAGAGATTCTCTCACTATTTTTTTTCAATTCAAAATGATTCTTTTGTTATAGTACTATAATATTAATGTGTTGTTCTTCTGTTAAAGAATGGTTTTGGTTTTGTGTTGTGTTGGGAAAGGGAACAAAGACAGAAAAAAGGGTGTTTTTCTATATACTTCCAGGCTTGGATAACGCAAACTCCTCATGGGATGATGAGAATAAGATTCTTCTTGTCAGCCAATTGAGCCAAATTGAAAAAGAAGAACATCTTTTTTTTTAGTTATATATTTTACCTAACTTTCAACTCTCCCAAGTCCTTCCCAAGGGTCTCTTTTCCCATCTAGATCCAAATTTAACCAAAGAAAACCAACAATTGGTAAGGGTTTCTACGCGGATAAGGGTGAAAACACAAATTCGATACTTCTCAAAAGCACATTTAGTAGGAAGGTTTTAATGTTTCACGCTCTCAAACCGAAAGGGATTAGTCTTAGGCAGGTAAGACTCGCAGATACCATTGATTAAACGAAAAAATGTGTATAACTAGATAAAAAGATGCATCAAGGAAACTATATTCACTGCAAGCAACGCAATTTGAGCATTATAAACTGCAGAAAAAAGATTGGTTGGTTAGATCAGCTAGCAATATATACATATAAATAACTTGCTTCATCAGATTATCACAAGCGTGCAATCTCCTGAAAGACCATCAAATTTTTCTATTTTTTGTCTTAGTAGGACCCAAATACAAGTTGGGGTCAATGACAACTCACATGTGCACCACATGTAATGTAGAAAAACAGAGGAAAAGCTTTGAGAATTTTGGGATGATTTTCTAACTCAAAAGTTCCTACTATTGAAAAATATATATATAATATTATTACATGACCACCTAACAAACATTTGTTGGTACTTTGAGTTGTTTTTTTTGTTTTAACTAAATTTAGACAAAGTGCTAAGTTGCTGTCATTGAATCATATAGGGTAGTTTTCAGCTTATTGAAAAAAAAAACTTAATAATAAGTATAATTTTGGTAGGCAAAGATCAAAGATTCTTTTCTTGTATGTCATAATGTTTCCATTAGGAGCTGTCAATTTGCTCTAAGGGAAGATTTTTTTTTTTTTTTTTGAAAGGGTTTTAGAAGCTTCAAATTTGTAAGAGATTGGGGTGCTACAGAATTGCCGACCAAAGTTTCTTGTGGCAGAGGATTAAGAATCATAATCTTATCACGTCTTTCCTGTTAAAGACGCAAAGAGAAATGGGTTGTTTGTTTTCGGCTTGCGGCGTAGATTGCTGACTTTGTTTCCTTTATTTTTGTCAATGCAAGGTGTGGGAACTAGTCGTTGCGGTAGGCCATTACATTAGTTTACTAGTACAAGCATCATCCTTTTGGTTGAACTTCCATATCGCATTGCACTTAGAAGCCCTTTCTTTATTCTTTGGGGCTTGGTTTGTTTGAGGGGTTAATTTCGACCCAAAGATTAAACAATAACAATGCCTCCAAGTAATCAAACAAAGTTTGCTTGTAAAATATGACCTATTTACAAACTTTGATAAATTTCATCCAATTTTTGTTCAGAATGACTAATTTGTGCATTCTTTTTTCAAATACATACGAGTGATTGACGATTTTGAAAATTCAACAGTTAATTTGTCTGTATCCTATAAGTTCAGTTCAGGAGCCAAATTGTCTTTTAAGCCCTTTCTTTATTCTTTTGGGCTTGGTTTGAGGGGTTAAATATTTCTACTCAAGATTAAACAATAACATTACCTCAAGCAATCAACAAAGTTTGCTTGTAAAACACTAAAATATAACCTAGTGGATCAGTTCAGTGTTTTAGCATTAATTGAAGAACAGCCAAAATCAAACCCTACTATTCTTTACAGGAATCAATGTTGCTGCATCAAAATCTAAAACCCATTTCCCATCTAATTGATTTGATTCAGTAGAAAGATGCTATGGTTCATATTATATGTCTAACTTAAGGGTTAAGGCATTCGAACTAATCTTTACCAGTAGTTGTGTTGGTACTTTGATACCCCAAGGGCCATATTTTGATACTGTATACTATTTGCATTACTCGTATATATTAAACGTGGTGGAGTGGAGTTTTAGATTCTGAAATTGTGCAGCCAAAAGAACAAATCTTTTGTTTATTCTTCAGTATCTTCATCAAAGGACATATATACTCTTTAAAGTGCTACCTCCACAAACAAAGATGCCTAATGACTAGGGAGAATTGAGTTCCTGTACTTTCCATTGAGAAAGAACTTGTTTTCCTAGGCAAACGTCAATTCAGTTGCTTTTAAAATTAGCATCCATCTAGGCTCTTTTTTTTTTGGCACCTAATTTGATTCCATATCTATATTATATTGATCATGTATATATAGGCTTAATACCCATTTTGTCCATTAAACTATTCAAGTCCATGTGTCAGTGTCTAGGTAAGCGACGTGTCAAGGGCTAAATTAATAAAACAAAATCAAAGTATGAAGGTGAAATTGCCCCAAATAACACAACCAAATTGGAAAGTTTTGAATAGTTTGAGGTCTAAAATGGCAAAACTAGTTGAAAAAACAGAGTTAGGTAGTGACAATTTTAGATTAGCTGTGTCCTCTAGAAGAGGCAATAAGCCTAGTAATGAAATTGTTAGAGAATGAATGCTAATGGATACAACAAACCAAGGAAAACAGAAAGAAAGAAAAAAATGGAAGGTTATGATAAAATGATCAACAACATATATAATTAATTGACTGCTAAACAAGTAAATGAGAAATTTATAAGTCCCTTTTAAGTCTCTTGTGGTTATCAAGCTAATCCCACAATTCTCGTTGGATCTCTCATTTCCTTTCTCTATTTATTACCATTATTACTTGTGTTCATTCCTTGAAAATGCCAACTTCTAGACTAATTATTTGTTTGACCCTTCCTTATGATCGAGTGAGGTCAATGGTAGCCTTGGTTCCTTTTGCATGGTTCTCCTCCTTCATGGGTTGTGGCGTTTCAAAATTTGAAACTAGCCCCATTCACGAACGTAGCGGCGGCGCCAAAGGAGGAGGAAGAGGAGGAGGAGAGCATGCAAAATTGGACCCGAATGGAAAGAAAAAGGTGAATTCTGGGGGAAATGGTGAAAACAGGGAAGATGAGGGGCATGATTGTAAGGAAAATAACATTGAAGGACATGATAGAGATGATAGCATTGCTTGTCCAGGATCCCCAAGTTTTAGAGATTATTGCATTTCATCTCATTCGGATGATGATAACAGTGATGATCATAACAGTGAAGGTAATTAATTAATTACCCTGGTTTCACAATCTTCCAAATGATCAATATGGTATATGGAAGAACAAAAATTTGATGATCTCATTTTGCAAAAACCAAATTTGTTTTGCAGGTGAAAGTAATGCTGGGGAACTTATAAAGGAGAAACAAGAAGAGCATTCTCTTCCCTCAAAAAAGAAGAAGAGCATTGTCAAATCGCACAAAACGTTCAAGAGCATTGTCAATTCCCACAAAAGGAAGAGCATTCTCAAAGGGGCAAGAAGGTATGATACACATATCTTTATGGTTGAACGTATTTTACCAGTTTTTTTATATAGAATGCTAAAAAATCATTTTAGTAAACTTTGCCTCCTGAACTATGGGCCTACGATTGACAATTTGTGCCCTAAACTAAAATCGGGACAATTGTCCTAGAATTTCCCAAATTATGGATAGATGCTTCCCCCTAGGTTAGGGGGTGAAATGTCTTGAACTTGGGAACTTGAGAAGTTTAAAGGACTAGTCTTGAATTTGAAAATTCACGGGACAAGTTTAGGGAGCAAAATGTCCTTGACGCAATAGTTTAGGGTGACAAAAAGGCTAATAAGCCGATTAGAAACATTGAACTTGTCGACATGTTACAATGTGGGAACATTATGCAAATTGAATGATGTCCAAAGTGTCATTTAACTAGCCCTTAAACATCATAAACCCATGTTTATTTTTAAATGACGTTCAATTTGTCATACACTTAATTACATCTCCTAATTAGGAAAAAAAATGGATCATATTTGCAAGGGAAACAGCATTAATTGCCATGGTGACTAAACTGAAAATTTTGCAGAAAGAAAAGATTGGTTTCTGTAACAATTATTATACAACTAATATTTCCTTTGTAATGATCAAGCAGGGATCGAAAACTCGATTGATGGGGAAGACAGGTAAGATAGGAAAAAGGATTGAAGAAGGGTTCATCAAAAAGTAAAAAGTATTTGAAGGGTCTAATTCTACCATCAACATGAACAAAAAGAAAACAAGCTCTCGTTTGCCAGGTTTCTTGGAGATTTTTGTTTCTTTATTTTGAATAAGCAAGAAGGAAGGGCTTAATTTTCTTATCCTTACTTTTAAAGCTTCCTCTGCCTGTTTTTCTAGTTCTAGATACATAGAGCAGGAAAACTGAAATTGTGAGCTCTGCATTTCCTTAATAATAATGAGATGCAAACTTCACCATATTTCTCCCCTGTATTTTGATTTCTAATGAGGGCCCTCATCTCATGATCTTAACCATGAAAATTGTGCAAGGTCTCTGAGTTTTTTTTCTGGATTTTCCTTATCCAAATTCCTAGTAAAGCCATTACTGCTGTTTTAAATGCTTTTTTGTTGGTTTCTCATTTATGAACCTTTTAATTCCTGCTTGAGTCTTCAGGCGCCATTTGAGCTGGCTTCGTAACTCTGTTTCACCAAACGACAGACCTAGTCTCTAGGGTTAGGTTTCTGAAATGTCCACAATCTGATGACCATGGAAAGATTCACAATTTCAATTTGAACCCATTTTACTGGTCAACGTCTCATTGGCAATGCATTGATTTTATGATTAATTGCTTGTTGTACTTTCGATATCTTGTGTTGCAAGTTAACGCCAGTTCAAGTTCATTCTCACTTTATCTGCCCATTGAAATTTGGACAGAGTTGTGTTTATGATCAGCTGTTAAACATGTCTGATTCCAGGAGAAAGAAGGACCAATAAGATTTCCAGCTCAATTCTCAACCATAATAAACAAATTAAAACACAATTAGTGGAGCATGAAATTATCTAAAAAGTTGAATTAAAATGAAGCAATTCTACTTAATAAAGAACTATACTACCAACCATTAGAAAGTGGTTGAGACAAAAAGGAAAATTTCCAACCAAGTAGCTTCAAATTAGTTCTTTCTATCTTAGTTTAGACAAAATATGGTAGTAATTAGATATATTTAGTTTAGCCAATAATAAAAGTTCAATTTCTACCCATCACAAAATTCAATTCAAAATAAAACTAAGCAAAGTCATAAAAACAAGGCTATATAGGCACACTGCTCTTGTACACTACCATTTATAATCATTGAATGTGAGCTTGATTTGAATAACAACAATTGGATATAGGTAGTGTAGCAAAGTAATGTGACTCATGGTAATGCAAATAACTTTACCGTAAAAAAACTTGACCATTTGGATTGTAAAACAAGGCCTTTGATTGGAGCCATCATAGTTGTAGGCAGACCAAATTGGCTCACGACATGGTCTTCCCGAAGGGCTTGCATTGGTCATAATATGACAATTTGACATATGCAAGAGCAACCAGCTGGGTCTATAATATGAACATAGAAAAACTAAAGCACTCACTGAATGTGGATGAATTGTTCTTCTTTGTATTCAAAGGTAGTGGAGTAGTTTACAAATAGACACATGTTTGACTATAAAAGGAAGGAATTAATATATTACTATATATCAGATTTTTGTCTGAATTAGTTGAAATCTTGGGACTTATAGTTTTGACAAAATGCAGCAGCAATTTGGTACTCCTATCCTATTGTTCTGGATTGACTGTGACTTAGGAAAAAGTTCATTGTTAAAATCTCCAGCTCCAGCTGATCCCCTGCCGCGGCCATAACCACCACCACCACCACCACCACCTTCTATGCCTTCAACACCATCTACTGGCGGTAAGATTGCTATTGGTCTTACTGTGGGAATCATAGCGGTATTTTGCCTCATTTCTTTGGTTTTCTGCTTGTATAAGAGGAAGCGTGCTCGACTTCTTGATGATGAGAACCCACTGCATTCTTTCTCAAGAAGATCAGGTAGGTACATATTTTAATGGCTGAAGCTGAATTGGGGTTTTAATTATAAACATTTTATTGCTTAATTTGAATTTCCCTCCTCTAACACTCTTATTCAAACTCATGTTCTTTGGATGATCAGTTAGAATATGCCATTTCCTAAGTATTGTTTAGGTTATTGGGTAATGTTTAGATCATGGGTTTTTAACATGCTTGATATATACTTCCAGATTCACCACGCCACCCAGAATCAGGTGGTTCAGGCTCTTCCATGTCACAAGTACAACTACGTCCTCTTGCAGCAGGTAGATATTTTAATGGCTGAAGCTGAATTGGGGTTTTATACATATGAACATGTTATTATTCAGGATTTACAGGAAACATCTCACATAAGGTTGTTTGAGTGGCATATATACATGAAGGACCCAAGAAACCATTAGTCTAGGTTTTTGGGTTCAGGTTGGTGACCAACATGTATATGGGCTGCTCGGTGGGCCTTGCTGAAGCAGCCAGGGCCCGGTTTCCTCTCCCAACAGTTATTGCTTAATTTCCCTCCTCTTAACAGTCTGCACCTCTCTTATTCAACTCAAGTCCTTTGGATCAGTTAGAATATGCCATTTCCTAAGTTTTAGCTTGTTGAATAAGATGAAACCTAGCTATTAGTAATAGCTAAATACTGGCCACTGGATTATATCTCTCTGCTTATATGGAGTAATGCTTTCTTAGCGAGGTTATTGAATTAGTGATGTTTTAATCATGGCTTGATGCTTTTCCAGCTTCACCACGCCACTCAGAATCAGGTCGTTTAGGCTATTCCCCAGTAAAATTTGCTTATGAAGAATTAAAAAAGGCTACAAATGAATTTTCAGACGACAATATTTTGGGGGAAGGTGGATGTGCTTATGTTTATAAAGGGCGGTTAGGAGATGGAAGAGAGGTGGCAGTAAAGGTGCTAAAAGGTGGTGGGAGGCAGGCTGCAAGACAGTTTAAAGCTGAGGTTGAAAGTATCAGTCGCTTAAACCACACCAACTTGATTTCACTCGTGGGTTACTGCATCCATAATGATCAAAGACTGATCGTGTATGATTTTGTCCGGAATAATACCCTTTCTTTCCATCTTCATAGTATAAGGCCATAACAACATTAATTAAGCAATTTGAAGAATGAATTCATCCTACAGCTTGACTTGTAATATTCTAACATGTCTTTTTGGCAGGAGCTTTTGTTCTGGGTTGGGATGACCGTTATAAGATTGCTCTTGGTGTAGCTCGTGGGATAGCTTATCTCCATCAATACTGTAAGTATATATATTTCTATCCACAGATTGATTTGATTGCCCTGCAGGAATAATATTCACCTAGAGCTTTTTTTTTTTTTTTTTTTTTTTTTTTTTTCAAAAGATTAATGCTTCTCTGTTTCTTCCTTCTCTAATTTGTATAACATGTCAACCAAGCAATTTTCTCACTAAAAAAAAAACCAAGCAATTTTCCCTTCTTCCAATCACCCAAGTCAACTTGTTACGGTTGATGGGATAAAAATCCTTGTTAATGCTGCAGCATAATTGCCCCTCAAACTCCGATGGAAATTGTAGAAGTTTGTAGAGTTAATAAGTGCCACCTCATCTGCAACATGCCTGATTTGTTGAAAATAATCTTGAACTGATCTGGATCCTCTCGGTTGGAGAAGTTTCTCACGCAAATGCATCATGCGTGACCTTGACTTATTTGCATACATCATCAGTATCTTGTTCCATGCATCTTTGGCAGAAGTGCAGGAAGCAAAGAAAGGCACCACTGTTTCTGTGGCTGAGGCAATTATGCCATGAAGGAGAAGCTGATCCTGTTGGATCCAATGGTCATAATCAGGATTTGGAATGAGGATGGAAGCATCTATTTTGGATGGAATTTCATAGGGTGGGCAAGGCCTGGAACCATCGATGTAACCATTTAGCCGGTGTCCTGTGAGAAGGGAAGAGAACTGAGCACGCCATGATGGATAATTCTGATTGGATAATTTTATTGGAAGCTGAGCAGAGGCGTTAATGGTGATAAGAGGTGGGAGATTGCTGGCTTGAGAAGCTGTTTGGTCGGTAATAGAAGTAGGAGTAGAAGATGCAGTCGACATTGATCAAAGTTTAGAGGAGAACAAAGGTTTGGAAAGGAAATAGGAAATAGGAAAAAAAAATCTCGATTAGAGATTTCTGGCTCTTGATACCATTTAGAAGTTTGTAATTGAGTGAAAAATAGGTCTGAGTTTGTTTCCTCATAACCTTGTCAATATATAGCTTTACAGTGTTTGGTTACAAATGATCAGGATAAAGATAGACCTTTACAATTTAAAATACAATTTGAAATACAAACAAATAGCTAAGAGGTTAGCTCATCCGAAAGATCAGGATTTGTGTGGAATTTAATTCTTCCTCCAACAGAAATCACCTCCCCATTTTTGTGCCCCACTCCGTGCTGCATTCACCAAATCATGCCACATGTGGATAGAAATCCTCTCCCCCCATTTTTGTCCCCTTTGTCCCCCATCCACCAAATCATGACATGTGTCAATTGTATTATACCTTGTTTGTTTTAAGTTTTATCAAATAACATTAATAAAAGAAAATAAAATAAAATCCCACTTAATCACCAGGTTTAGCCCAAAATTAAAAATAAATAATCGAATATAAGGGTTAGTCCTAAATTTTAATACATTCTCCATAGGGTTTTAGAATGAAAATATAAAATTTAATTTAACTAGGCAAACAAGGAATAACATTGGAAATTAAAAAGGGACACATGTCATTATTTGATGGATGGGGGACAATGAAGGATAGAAAATGGGGGGGGGGGGGAGAGGATTTTTATCCGACACATACGTCCCTGGTATTATACCTTGTTTGTTTTCAAGTTTTAGCAGATAATAAAAATGCCAATTAAACACCAGATTTAGCCCCAAATTAACAACATATAATTATATATAAGGGTTAGTCTTAAATTTTAATACATTCTCTATAGGGTTTTAGAATGAAAATATAAAATTTAATTTAACTAGCCAAACAAGGAATAACACTAGAAACTGAAGAGGTCACGTGTCATTATTTGATGAATGGGGCACAGAAAATGGGGGGAGAGGAATTTTTATTCCTCAAACTATCACTTCCACAAATTGTCCTTCATGGAGGGCTAAATAAAATTTAGTACTATATATTCTTCATTTCTTCTTAAATACAGAGTTTTTGGTTATGTTATGGTTTATGCTGCCTTGACCTCCTAGTACTTACTAATTGTAAAACTGGTTGTAATATTAATGCATGTTCATCTGTTAGGTCGTCCTCCGATTATTCACAGGGATATCAAGTCATCAAACATTCTTTTAGAAAACAACTTTGAACCTCGATCGGGTACGTATCTCAAACTATATTCAGCTCCTCTGCCTTAAATTTATTTATATAACTCTTTATTTCTTTTGTGCTTATCAAGTTAATAATTTTCTTATCAGCCAAAACAAGCATATATAATAGAAATCTTCTGCCTTTAATTCACAGGTTTCTGACTTCGGACTTGCCAAGTTAGATCCGAATGGTAACAGAGACAGTTCATCAAATTTACACGCTAAGGGAACTTATGGGTAACTAATTAATCCCCCAACTTAGTGATAACATGGTTATTCACTGAAAGCTATATATATATATATATATATATATATAATATATATAGGGTCATTTTTATATCCTCAAACCACAAAATTGAGAAATTATTACATGGACCGGATCCACTAGGAAAAAATCTAACTTGTTAAAATCTTATTGGTCGGGACTATGGATGACGTAGTAGACCTGATCCATCTAATAATTTCTCCACAAAATTAACCACCCAACATTCCACCTCTCTCACTTAGTGGCACTGGCAGGGATTAAATGATCATTAATTTGGTTAACTGTGAGAAGGGTGGATATTTAACCATAATATTCATTTTACTTGTTTTGATGCCAAAAAAAAAACCATAATATTCATATTTCTGACTAGAGTTACGTTGGTTGTTTAGATACTTGGCCCCAGAATATGGAATGTCAGGTAAATTGAGTGAGAAAGCAGATACATATTCTTTTGGAGTGGTGCTTTTGGAGCTAATTACTGGGCGGGAGGCAGTAGATAAATCTGACCCTGAAAATTGGAAAAGTCTAGTAAATCAGGTTATTAATATTGATTTAGTCTATCTCAAAAAAAATATATTGATTTAGTCATAATATTCATTTCTGTCCCAATTTGATCAAGTTTGTTACTTGTCTAGTAACTAGTAACACAATCTAAGTTTATTCTTCAGGCCCGGCCTTTGTTGAAGAATGCACCGGAGAAAAAGCTATTAGTGGATTTGGTAGATCCAAAGCTTGGTAATAGGTATAATGAAAAACAAGTCTTGCAAATGATTCGGCTTGCAAACGCTTGCGTGCAGCTGGAAGAAAAATCAAGGCCAACAATGGGAGAGGTATAGCAAATATTTATTGCATAGATGTCATTTTGCACCTTGAGTTTGTAAGGACTGCCACTTTGCACCTATTTTTTTTTATTTTGACCAAAATGCATTCTAAAGTTTTATTTTTGTGCCACCTTACACCCTCTGTTACGGTAGGACAAATGGATGTCCGACATGGCATGCCACGTGGACAAAAATGACACGTGCCACAAAAATGACACGTGGCACGTGGCATTTTTGACACATGGCTGTACATATGGCATGTCACGTGGCATTTTTTGGTATACGTGACATACCACGTCGAATGCCCGTTTGTTCTATCATGACCGAGGGTGAAGGTACAAAGTGGCATAAAAATAAAATTTTAGGATGCGTTTTGGTCAAAATAAAGCTAAACATCTAATTTATTTTTGGTTTCTCAGGTTGTGCATTTTCTTGAGTCGGAATATGGTAGTGAAAGATTCATGTCAGCGGTTCAGTCTTTTAGCGATCAAAGAAATTCACCTGATAATTCTACGCTTGCAGAATTGGAGACTATTGAAGAGTGATCAATTATTCTATCAATATAACTATGAACCCTAGCAGCATTTTTTTTTAAGTACTAGTAAACACCATATTTTTTGCACTAGTATTTTATTATGCCAAACACTAGAAAGATTTATTATAAATCTTCCTTTTTGCCTGCCTGTCCCTCCTTCATATCATGATGTTCACCATAAAAATTGTAGCAAACCGGCCATTGGTCTCCATACAATTTAATTACTGCTGTTTTTAATGCTTTTTGTTGGTTTCTCATTTATGAACCCTTTAATTCCTGCTCGAGTTTCAGGTAGTAACTCGCCATTTGAGCTGGCTTCGTAACTCTGTAACTGTTTTCCCAGACAGCCCTACTCTAGTGGTAGGTTTCTGAAATGTCTACAACCTGATGACCACCATTGAAGGATTCACAATTTCAATTTGAACCCATTTTACTGGTCAACTTCTAACTGGCATATGCATTGATTTGATGATTATTTCCTTGTTGTAATTTCGATATCTTGTGTTTCAAGTTAACCCCAGTGCCAGTTCATTCTCACTTTATCTCTGCCATTGAAATTTGAACACAGCTGTGGTTTATGATCAACTGTTAAACATGTCTGATTCTTGGAGAAGGATTGGACCAATAAATTACCAGCTCAATTCTGCAATAATAATACAAGAACAAAAGGCTTAGGACCACAATATATTCAACTCTTTGGTAAAACATGTGGGAAAAAAACTGCTTTTCTGTACATTTTTCTTGGTATACACAAAAACTGAAAAATGGTCATTGAATTTCGAATTTTTAATTAGTAAAAATATAAAAATCAAAAATGAAAGGAAAAAAGAAAACAGGTGCAAGTGTCACTGTTAGGTTTGATGGAGAATGATACATCATACATAGACAACATAGTGGAGTGGAACACTTCTCTCTGCAGGGAAAAAGGAAAAGAAGAGAAGGTATATCAAAATTCAAAACTTCACTTACCCTATTTAGGGTTGAATAAAAATTGATTTAGTTAATTAATTAACTTGTGACAAGTTAAGAGAAAAAAAAATTTAAATATATATCAATTTAACCTCGAGAAGTAATCGTATTTTCCAATTAAGAGCAAAGATTAATATTAAAGGAACAATCCCCACGAATTTGAAATTAAAATGCCGGCAGCTGCCGCTCTTTGATTTTGTCATTTCTTAATTTCTTCTTTCAATTTCTTCCCTTAAGAAACAAGAAAACCAGCCTTTTTGACCCGGCAATGTCCTTATTCAAAATACATTTCTAATTGTCTTCCATTTCCTTTTGATGTCTCTATCAAACCTTAATTCTCAATTTATCACCTGTATTTTTCCATATCTTTTTCTATATAAAAAAAAAAAAGAAAACCCCACGTTTGTATTGTGTTTCATCATCTCATCATCATTAATTAAGAGTTCAACTAAGTATTCGTAATCGCACTAAGTTATTAAGGGGTTTATTTGGCTAAATAGCCATTTTGCCCCTTGAATTTGTAAATTTAAGCCAGATTGCCCATGAATTTTAGATTGTGCCACTTTACCCCCTAAATTTGTAAAATCAGGCAAATTTACCCCTGACTTGATGATTGACTAACCGATTCCGTTAAATCCCATAAATTTTGCTGACGTGACAAACTTTTACTGATGTGGCATTTCCATGTCAGCTCTCATGTGGGCTCCACACTAGCATTTAGGGTCATGTGGGGCCCACATGAGCACACGTTGACGTGGAAGTGCCACATCAGCATAAGTTTGCCATGTCAGCAAATTTTATTGGACTTGACGAAATCCGTGAAATGAAAGGGGGGATTGACCTGATTTTACAAATTCAGGGGGCAATTTGGCCTAAATTTGCAAAGTTCAAGGGACAAAGGGGCTATTTAGCCTAGTTTATTTGGTGTATTGTTTTGTTGGGTTTGAAACCATAAATTGTATGATCGTTAAAAAATCGAAATCCCATTGGACCACTGTTGAAAAGTGTGTATCATTAAAAGTTTGGTATATATGATATATGATTGTTATAGAATGAATCTCAAGCACCGATCCTTGTTTAAACATGCAAGTTTTAAAATGTTCAAGTTTCAAACATTCAAATTTAGTGTTGACCTCCTATTTATTTCCAATAAATAGTTCTTGCTCATCATCTCATCCCAACTAGTAGGCAACTATATATAGTGGCCAACTAGTCATAATTCTAGTTGTGCCCCAATCAAATTGGTGGAAAATGAATACTTGTTCATCTTTTAGATAGATTTTAAGGTACTTTTAGTTTTTCTTGTCTAACTTGCCGTGTGGAGGAGAACATGGAGTGATAAAATTCCCAAACCTTAATTCCTTTCCCTTTCCCTGCTGGTTGGGGCAAATGGTGGCTGGCTCCAAGCTAGGGTTTGCAAAGAAACCAGATAAGTCTTCAGGTTATTATTGAGGTTGGCCCAACTAGTTATTGCCTCAACTTAGTGAACTTAATGTTAGTGACCACCCAACACCTTTTAAGTTGGAACATGCATTTTGTCCAACAAAAATTATCCCACCTGATATGGTATCCCATTAATGAAGATCAATTTACTCGATCAGTAAGTTTATTTGGTTAATGCAGATATTAGAAGTGAAATTTTTTAGTTGTAAACTAATTGGTTACTTCATTCGTTCACTCAACTAGAACAAATCTCTACAAGTAAAATTAGCAATTTAGTTGATAATACAATGTTAATAGTTCAAATTGTATAGTGTAATTCAGAATCTATATAAATAAATATGAATTTTTTTAAAATTAATTAATTTGAATGGTATTTGTAAAACATTGTAGTATTTTCATTTTTCAATAGTAGTACTAATACTATTACTATTTCATTAAAACACTTAACAATAATTACAAAAGTCTTAATGGCATGCTTTTTCTGAAATTTTGACTTGAAATTTTCTAAATTCAAGACATAATAAAGTTTAACTATTGGGAAAGATGTGAAGTGTACTCCAAAATTGTTTGAATGTCAAAAATAATTAATGCTAATAATATATCCATTAGATACTAAATGAAGACTCTCACAGATATTTTCTATCAAGGAAATTACCTTCATAATCCTATAATTACAACCAAATTACTTACCATATCAAACTACTCTTCTAATCTTATAAGTTAATCTTGATGTCAATTCAAAGCAAAGTAAGGGTAATTTTGGTAAATGAAAGAAAGATTTGACTCACCCACCGTTGGTCAAACTATGATGGATCGTTTTTGTTTTTTTAGAAACAGCTTCTTTCCTTGTCAGCAATATCTGACTTTGACCGCTTCCATTTATCTACAAAATTGCAACTGTTAGCTTCCAATTATACACTTGCCATAAAATCAACCACTCTGATGCCGCCACGTCAAACTCCATCCACACTCCCCTTCATCCTCTGCTTCTCTCCCGCACTTTTCTAATCTACTCTCACCACTGTGATGCAAGAAATTTCTCCACATACTTTCAACTATCGGTCATCAGTGTCCACTTGTCAACTTTCTGGTCGTCGGATTATCATACCGTTGCTCAATACGTGTCATTTTCTAAAAAATTGTCCCTCATTTTTTTGTAAGAAAAAAAAAAAAAAAAACCAATTAGTCTTCATATTCGTTTTCGGCTCCGACTTTCTCTTCTCTTTGATCTAATTTGGAGTCAGTTTTTTTGACCAACAAAAACCCAAAAAAGAAAAGGAAAATAAAAAAATCAAAAGGAAAAATAAAAACGCTTCACTTTCAATGCCGTTGAAATAATCGAATTAATCAATCTTCTTCACACTCTTCTGTAGCTCAGATTTTTTGGAGTTGAAATTCGGTTTAATTTTCGTGTTTTTTTTTTCTTTTCTAATAATTTCTCAAAAGGATTTTTGGATTCTCCAAAGAAACAAAAAGAGCTTGGGGGCGGATTTTCTCTCTCTTTCTTTTTCCTTTTCCTTTTCGTGTTTGGCTCATTGCGTTAGGGTTTGGAAATGAAGTCTTCGTTTGGCAAACTTCGAAGAGCGCTTCATAAGAACGATGCCAAGGATAAATTAGATTTTATACCTTCAGCTCATTTGGATGAACTCGCTCAAGCAGCTCAGGTACTTTGATTTTATCTTCTTTTCCTTCCTTCCTTTGCTTCTGTTTTAATAATTTATTTTTTAATTATGTTTGAGCTTTGATTTAATTTAAATGCAAAATTGATATTGTTATTCTTAATTTGGAATCGAATCCGATCTCCTGTTTCATGAAGTAGAGAAATGCTTTTTCATGTTACCGGAACTGTAATTGAAATGGATTGAACCGAGTGGAGGCGAATTCTAAGTTTGTGATTTTGAGATATCAGAGTTATATTTATGTAGAATTATTTTTCAAAGGGAGAATGGGAGGGGCTTGTGAATTAGGACATTTTTATTTGTAGTTAATATTAGGAAATGCCAATTTAGTTTAATCCTGCTGTAGTTTGACGTTAGGAAAAAGTGAAATGCTTAAGAATTGTAGAGGATCTGATTGGGATCACAATTTGAACTAATAATAAGTTCTAGGTTTTAGTGCTTAAATGCAGTAGTGAATGAGCACTTAGTAGATAATTTAATACTTTAATTTCAACATTAAGTAGAAAAAGAAGGTAATGCTGTGAAATATGAAAGCTTTGTGCAAATGTGTTGGTGTTAAACGCTTACATCATCCTCCTCTCAATGACTAATGCTTCTTGGAGGCTTTCCTGGTCAGTTGGCGTTGTGGAAGATTTTAATTTGATTTTATTTTCATTTGAATTGTTTATAGGATATGCAAGACATGAGAAATTGCTATGATAGCTTGCTTTCTGCCGCTGCAGCAACGGCAAACAGTGCATATGGTAAAACTACTATTAGCTATGTTGTCATTACAAAAAATCAAAGACAAATATCTTCATTAAGTATAATATGAATGATTCTACCTTTGATGATACTTCCATTTTCAGAATTCTCGGAGTCACTGCAAGAAATGGGCTCCTGTCTAAGGGAAAAAAGAGTACTACCTGATGACGAAGAAAGTCGTAAGTAGATTCTTTTGCTTCCTTAAGTTTCTTGCATTGTTAGATAATTAAAGGCATAGGAATGTCATGTTAAGATCTAACCTGGAATTTTAAGAACCAAGATATTAAAGTATGTTACTAAATTCATCAAATCATTTGAAAGAATAAGGGTGCATATTCGCAAAAGAGCCGCCAAGTGGTTCAAGTAATATCTTAGACAACATAAGCTATTTTCCTGTGCAAGTCTCATCTTAACATACTAATTATCTACTTGTATTAATGGATATACCTTCCAAACTTGAATGTGCACATAATAGAGACTTGTGAAACAATTTCTACTTGAAAATAGGTCAGAATATGCAGTAATGTGCACTACATACAATGTGTTAGGTTTCTCCGCCTTTAGTTAAAATAATCAATCCTTTGTAATTCCAAATGTTTGGTTTGCTTTGTGTAAATACTTATCCTGCATTTGTCATCAAGTAATTATGTTCTTGCATACTTGACTATGAACTTTCTTGTGTACGGTGGAATGGCAAAGGTATGTCAGAGATGATGCCCTTGGCCCATATTATTGCAATACATATGATGGATTGTCCTGTTATGACAATGTTTGCAGGTAAGATATTGTTAATGTTGGGGGACCTGCAATTTGAACTCCAGAAACTAGTGGATAAATATGTGAGTGTTAATCCTATTTGTCAATTGAACAAACTAAACTTTATTTTTACCAATTTGTATATGTTATGCTTTGGAACAATCCTTTTATTTGAGCCATTCTTGATCTTCTTTGTGCTTCAGCGCTCACATGTATTATTGACAATTACAAATCCGTCGGAGTCACTTCTCAATGAGCTTAGGACTGTTGAGGTTTGTTCATCTGGATTTCTCTGTTATACTATTTAGAGTTTAGAAGTTTTCAACATCATTTCTACCATGGCCGGTATTATTCTTTTACCATTGTAAGTGTTTTTATACAACTATCATGCTTACTGGCCTTTCTCTTATTTTGCTTCTGCAGGATATGAAGCGGCAGTGTGATGAAAAAAGGTCTATCACTTTTCTCTGCATATTTATTTTGCTTTGATTGCAGTAAACCTTTTCTGACTTGGGGCCATAATCTTCAGAAAAGTCTATGATTACATGGTGACGCAACAAAAAGAAAAAGGACGGTCAAAAGCTGGAAAAGGCGAAACTTTCACTTTGCAGCAATTGCAAATGGCCCGTGATGAATATGACGAAGTGGCTACCCTTTGCGTTTTCCGGTTGAAATCCCTGAAGCAAGGGCAATCCAGAAGTCTTCTAACACAAGCTGCCCGTCACCATGCAGCTCAGGTTTTCCTGATTTAGTTCCAAAAGCTTCTAATGTCAGCAGCTTCTACCTTATCATAAGTGAATTGCTGATAACTCATCCCACTCTTCCTGTCCTCTTGTCTTGTGAGTGCAGTTGAATTTCTTTAGGAAAGGATTTAAATCACTCGAGGCAATTGAACCTCATGTTAGGCAGGTTACTGAGCAGCAACACATTGATTATCAGTTCTCTGGCCTTGAAGATGATGATGGCGATGATGGTGAAATTGCCTATGACCCAAATGAAGATGGGGAATTAAGTTTTGACTATAGAGTAAATGAAAAGGCGCTTGATGTTGCTTCTGCATCAAGGAATTCAATGGAGGTCTGGTTCCTATGCCATTGTAAATTTCTTTAGCATGTGAAGCTGTTATAGTCAATTTGAGACCCTTGGACATAAATTGCTTCGATAAATGAGGTCCAAACCCAGGCTTAAATACTAAAAATGGCCTTGAACTCTTTCACATCATCAAAATGAGTGTCCAGGCTTTTGTTGTACCCAAATAAGCCCCTTTCCTTTGATTTATACCTAGAGAAGTCATTATTGGTTGATTTGTTAGCAACCTAGTGGATGCTAGCAACTTTGACAATCTATACCCATTAGGCTAAAGGGAACAAGTCAAATGATAAAGGCTTAGATGCTTAGTTTGGTACAATAGATAAAATTGGTTTTTTTTTTGGATATGCCAAAACTTCTATACATGGAACCTACTAGATGTGTCTTTCACCTGTTTGTTTTATTCTACTTTTTCTTCATTTTTAATATATTCTAGGACTGGTTCCTGCAATCAGAATTCCATACAGATTATAGTTTGTTTGGGCCAGTTAGTTGTTCCATTCTCTATTTATGACTGAGGGAATGATGTGGTTATTATTGTGTGAATGACTATTATGTGTTAAGATGTTATTGTGATCCATTTTGTGTGTGTTTTGATGTCTTTTTCTTATTTTAAAAATATGGTGGCTTATTGTCCAGGTAGATGAAGTAGGTCTTTCATTTCCACAAACTTTGAAGATGGAAAACGCAGAGGTAATTTGCTTTCACATGTGTGACCTTTTGGCTCAATTTTGTGCAATAACATAGGCTTTTTAGGAATTTAGCGAATTTCCTGACTTTGTTAGCTTTTCTACTCTTGGTATGAGGCTTTTAAAGTTTATAATTATCACTGTCTACCTCTAGGTAAACCTGGAGAAAAGCTATGGAGAGATTCATATTCCGAGTAGGGAACATAGAGTGGGTAGCCATTCAGCCCCCATATTTCCAGAAAGGAAGCTTGATCCAGCTGAAAAGGTAAAACAGCTGCTTCAGTCAACTGCAAGGAAGTCTAGCGCATATGTGCTTCCAACACCAAATGATTCAAAGTCTGCTGTCTCTTCAAAAACAAATAGCTCAGTTAGCTACACAAGACCAAATAATGTAGCTGGACGTCCACATAATTTTTGGCATTCTTCCCCACTAGAGCAAAAGAAGCATGAGAAAGATTCCAGTGATGGTAATTTATCAGAGTTTACTGTCTTGAAATCTGAGTCAGTCCTCAGGGATACCGACAGTATTATTGGCTCTACACAACTACCCCCTCCTTTATCTGAAGGACCAATACCTAGCCAGTTGGATGCTTCCTCTGAAGCCAAAAAAATAAAAAGAAAAGCTGTTTCTGGTCCATTAACTAGTAAACTATTGTCAACAAAACCGATATCTACCACTGGTCCCATTACTTCTGCTGAACTTCCCCATTTATCTTCTGCAGTAATTTCTCATTTGCCTATTCCTCAACCCCTATCACCCCCAAAAGTATCCCCAAGTGCTTCACCACCCCTTGTTTCCTCACCCAGGATTAATGAACTTCATGAGCTTCCGAGGCCTCCTGGTAGTTCAGCTGCCAAGCCGGGAAAATCTTCAGCTTTGGTTGGTCACTCTGCTCCTCTAGTCTCTAGAAATCAAGAGGCGTCTACCAGTAATGTCCCTTCACTGGCATCAAGTGGAGCATCTCCTCTTCCAGCACCACCTTTGATTGTCCCTCGAAGTTTCTCTATACCCTCTCGCGGTCAAAGGGCAATGGCGATTCATGTCTCCAGGCTTCTGGAGGGTCCAGCAGACAAGGATGGAGAAGTTGCATCACCTCCATTGACGCCCATTTCCCTTGTAAACATGAAACAAATACCAAGAGTTTCTGAAGTGACGTCTCATTCTGGTCAAATAAGAGGTAATTGGAGCTTCTTTTCATTGCTTCTTTATTCAGGTTGATATTTTATTTCCCATTATGTTTAGAATTACATCCGCCAAAAGATTATTTGCCATTTTCTATCTTCGAAGTGTGACTGCGTATTCTAAAGTGAAATCACCTTTGACTGGATGCAGGTGGGAGCTAAAGTAAACCTTGATTGATTTCCATCATCAGTTTGGTAATAATTTTTCAAGTCTTCTTACCCAAAAAGTTGGAGTAGGTCTCTGTAAATATGATGCTTAGCAATGGTATTTAGTTTTCTCATCTCAATCTTTGTTAGCAATTTGATTCATTGACAATTTGATGATGAGAACTAAAAATGCCACAAGATTCGAGTCCGATGTTACATATCACGTATATTCTTCACAATGACCGAATTTTTGTACATTTTTTGTTCTTTTGAATGTACGATGCTGAGGAGAGCAACCAAAGGAAGAAAAGGGATTTGGCATTTCCACATTTGCAATTTGCATTTGTTAAGTTGCCACGGAAGATGTCTCGAAAGAAATTTTGCCTTTTAAAGGGCTGCCTGCGAGTGCCAAGCAAGTTCTCTTGTAGCAACTATGATATGATACCACAATAATAATTTTGTACATTTACATTGGGATTTTGTATCTACATCATCATCCGTTTTCAGTGTTCCTCTCCTAACATTCATGTGAAATCAAAGAATACTAGAATATCCATTATCATTTTGTCACTCTTGTTGGGGACCTCGGTGGAATTCGTTTACCATCTCAACCAAATCCCTAATCCCTAAGTCCTTCGGGCTTGAAGCTAATCCCTCTCGGACAGGTAATGTGAAGGGTTAAAGCCCTCCCAATAGATGCGCTTATAGGGGATTGGAGGTTGTTTACCATCTCAACCAAATCCCCAAGTCTTTTAAACCTAACCTGAAACTAAACCCTTTCGGACGGATAACGTAAAAGGTTAAAACCCTCACAACATATGTGCGCGTTTATAGGGATTGAACTTATTATTACTTGTTGCTTCACCTAAGCATTTATACGAAGTCAAAGAATAGCCACTTATTCACACTTCGGCCTGGCTGGGGCTTTCATGGGTCATTTAGCCCATTTGTAGTATTTGCGTGGGTCGTAAGTTCATATTATTTGGGCTTGATCCGATCATTTCTGGGCTAATTAAGCCCATTTAGAGTTCATTTGGGCTTGTTCGTTAATGTTAAATTCGGCCTGACTCCTCTTTTGGTTTATATTGAAGAAAACTTTCTTCATTATTTTATTTCTTCTGTGGATAAAATTGAACTCCGAGAAAGCTACTTGGCAGAGAGAAGAAAATACAGTAGCAGATATCTGAGCTTCCTTCCATGGAGACGACGACGATTATCAACTCTTTTCTTACTAATCTCCCAATCCACGCTCCTCTCTTTCGCTCAAAATTACCTTGCTCTTTCTCCGCAACTATCCACCACCCAACTTCCCATGTTCCCGCTCAATCTCTCACCATTTCTCGTCCCCCCCCTCGAAGGTCTCTTTCCTCCAACTGCTCTCTCTCTCAAGACACGGATGCCACTTCCAGTGAGTTCAATCCTCCCATTTCATTAATTTATTTCGGTATTTGAACTTTGGGTCTCTTTTGGTGGATTGAATTTTGGTTCCTACCTATCATGCGGGATTGTATGTGGATGGAAACTTGAGTTTTGGTGATTGGTAATGGGATTAGATTATGGGTTAATTCAATTTCGTTACTTTGTCCTTGCTCTCATCAGTTTCTTGCTTTGCTCTGTTGCTCTTTTGAGTTTCAGCAACGAAGGTTGCTACTGTGGATTCCTCTCTTGCTTTGAAGGTCAGCTTTCGTTTGTTTGCATGCCTACATTTGATTATTGTAGAGAAAGAAAGAGAGAAAATTTTGAAAACTGTCATTCTTCTTTCATTCTTTTTTCCCCTCTTTATTTCTTTTGGAGAAACAAGATTTTTCTTTGGTGGTTTCTTGTGGTTTTGAAGTGCTCATTTTAACTGTTCAGTCTAATTCAGAAGAAAGCAATGGATGTATCACCTGATCTGAGAGGGACTTCTATATTTCTTGTGGGTAAGCACCCTCTTTTTGCTGAGAAATGAATTTGGACTCTTTAATCCAATGGTATTTGGTTCTAATGTATGTTTTATGGTTATATATTTGACATGGAAGGGTTAAACAACTCCCTTAAATCCAGTATGGGGAAACTGCTAGCGGATTTATTAAGATATTATTACTTTGATAGGTATTTTCTTCTCCTCTTACTTAATGATCTTTGATGGCTCTTTATAGTTTGATATGTATTAGCTTAGCTTGTTTATATATTTTTATGTTTCTTCTTTCTCTAGTGATGGTTTGGTCTCAGAAGCTGCTGGTGGTGTATCTGCTGCCATAGCCTTAAAGGAGAGTGATGAGAAGGGATTCCGGGAGTCTGAGGTGTGTTTTTTTCTTTTTGTCCCTATACATTAGTCAACAATGCAAATGTCTCTGTCAATAGAAATTGGTAGATCAGTTTTCAATCTAATGGAGGCATTATTTAATTAATAAATTTCTTAGGGGCATTGGTTAATATACATGAAAATTCTAACTTTGGTCATTTTCAATTTTTGCTGCCAGACTGAAGTACTGAAGCAGTTATCATCAATGGGTCGACTAGTGGTGTGTGCTGGTGATGGTGCAGTTCAAAGTTCTACTAATTTGTATGACTATGACTGTAGTGGCTCCATTTTTTTCATTAGTTGTTTATCTCGGTTTTCTTAGTTGTCTGCTTCATCTGACTTGATCTTAACTTTGAATAGGGCACTTCTTAGGCATGGCATCTCGATTTGGATTGATGTGCCCTTGGACATGATAGCCAAGGGAATTATTGAAGACAAGAGTCAACTTTTGTCATCAGAAATAGCTAATGCTGGATCTTATTCAGAGGTTTTGCCTATGATCTCATATCAAGAATTGTACTTTTAAAGAGTCTGCTTTGTTTAAACTCACATGTTCTCTTCTTGTTTGATGACAGGTTTTATCCCAGATAGCAGCTCTGTATGAAAACCTGAGAACTGGATATGCCACAGCGGATGCAACTGTTTCAATTCAAAGTATATCCCTGTGATTTTTGTTCCTTTGATGCCATAAACCATATTTTGTTTGTTGTTAACAGCTTTTTCTTGGCAGAAATTGTAAATCAGCTAGGCTACGAAGACATGGATGCAGTGTCAACAGAAGATATTACTATGGAGGTGGAGAAACCTACATTGCAAACATTTTAATCCTCTCTTTTCTTTGGTATTAAATTGTAGTTTCTGGCCTTCTGGGTACCAACAAAGGAGTCTTATTTATTTATTCTGTGACATATTTCAGGTTCTCAAGGAGATAGAGAAACTTACAAGAGTAAAAAGGATGATGGAAGAAGCAGCTAGACCATTTTAGCCAACACAAGACAAGTGTTTTCATCATAGTAACTTTTTTCTACAAACTTTACCTTAATCAAAATTTTGCAAGAACAGATTTTGTTGCCGTGTTTGCCTTGAATACTCTGAATTCTTCTTTCATGTAACAACCTTAGGTTTAAGTTCAGAAAATGCTATGATGATCTGTATAGATAAACATACCAGAATATTTAGTGGGTGGTTTGTTACATTTGAATGAAATTAATCTATTATGTACTGTGTATTTCTCCAATCTGAACCTAATTCATTGTATTTGTACCACCTGAAACACAATGAAACTGCAATTTCTGAATCTGATTTCTAGCTGAACATTGCAAAATTTGGTAGTTCACAGGTAAAATGCATGGGTTGCATGTATTGGTGAGTAACCTCTTTGCTTGAAGAGATGGTTTAGGGTTGGATTGCATCTTTTCCAAGCTGTAAGAGATGGTTGCAACATTGTGCTAAGGCTATAGCACAACATCAGACAGCTATTTGGAAGTTTTGCTCACCAATATTCTGACAGAACAACTAATATTGGTAGCTGCAGAAATTGGGAATGAGTTTCTTGATGGATATTCAAGCATCAAGCTTCCATATAGCACCTAACTGATATACCAAATATGTGGCACCCCATGCCTACATTTCTCTCAAATTCATGATGCTTGATTGTTTTATTTTCCCCCATCATCTTTGATTTCTAGTGAGAATGAGATCATCAATTTTGACAACATTAGTAATGTCTAATGAGGTAAGCCTTCAAATTTTAGTTATACACCATGTGAGAATGCCTTAAAAGCAGCAAAAGCACTCTTTCTAAGCGCCCAATGAGTTGCAGCTTTCATATTCTTTTTTCTTTTTCTTTTTTTTTCCTTCAAAAATGACATTTTTATGTGATTTGTGATAGGTAGAAGTAAAAGGTGTAGAACTTGGAAGAATAAAAAATAGGTACTCATTAGTAATAGAATATGTAGACTTTTCTGCCACATTAGGAAGATAAGTAGATGAGTCATAGCATTGCTGATTGCCCCAATATCCTATTTCCGCTGCTTGAGCCTCGAACCTATAACTCTCACAGATGGGTTATCTGGGTTGATGACACGTATCATACACAATTCTTATTCTTGCAACGTGTTACCAAGTTCATAAATGTTGCTGTTTCTTCTTGCCCATGTATCATGCCTTATGATTATGATTTATGACCCATTTCAAGAAATTTCAGTTTGCTTTTGCTAGTAAAAGAGAGGTGGTGCAGTAATATTTGGCCAAAATAGATTTGACAGTGAGAATTAAGATTGATTGGGTGCAAGAAAGGAAAAAACAAGAAATGGGAAGAAAAATCAGAGAAAAATTAATTGAACCAACAAATTTGGTGGGGTTGGGGCATCTAGAATTTGCAAAGTACAGTAGAAAGTTAGTAGAAGAAAGGGTCAAAAGAAAAGACTCAAAACCAGCCATGTTCATGTGTAATGTCGATGTTGTTTGGCTAAAAGGGTTGGCCTCCATCTACCTTATTTGTTGGACTTTGGCTTCCATTTTGGGTCGTACCAATGGCCAACTTGGTCTTTCAAGTGGCTCCCAATTTTATTATTAACCTACTAAACAGTTGATTATTACTATATATATATGAACTAAACTAACTTTCATATAATGGTGACCATTGATATAAATATATTGGATTCTTAATTCAATGATGACTATAAAAATGTATATAAGTAGCTGTCTTGTTGGTAGACTCACCCATCATAATCAGATGTGCGATACGGATCGGATTCGGATTAGTCAAAGCAAAATTCTGAATACCAAAAAAAATTATATAAATAAGAGAGTAAAAAAGATTGATCAAACTTTGAATAAATATATATAAATAAAATCTAATCTTAACAAGTTAAATATATCACCTAAAAAGATGCAAGTCAAACTTTTCTTTTGGGCTACAAATTGGCTACAAAAACAAGGGGTTATAATTCAATGACCTTACTAATTGTAATTAGCCCCTTGATTTTTCTTTATTAAATACTAAGTTAACCAAATAAATAGATATATTGTAGATACTAAGTAACTTTTCTCAAGAAAACTCCTATTGTTTTTTTCTTTTTGGCCGGAAAAAATCTACTATAAGAAGTCTAAATTTTAATTGCAATTTGAATAAATGGAAAAATTAGAAGTCCAAAAAGAAAAAGGGAGAAAAATTTTCCACCTAGATTTTCCAAATGTGAAAATTCCCAAAATAAGGAAAAGCAAATGCAGGTGCTGAAAAGAATAAAAATTAAAATAAAAAAGAACCCAAGGGTAAGAAAAAGAAGGTTAGAAAGAGTTTTAAATTATTATTTTTTCTAAAAGGAAAAGATAAATACAGCAAGAAAATTTATTAAGAAAGCAAAAATGGCGGATTATATAAAGAGGATGGTAAAATTCCAATTTACTTCAAAATTCTCTCTTTTCTTTTTCCTTTTTTTATTGATTTATTTTTATATTTTGGGATTATAAACAGAGAGAGAGATGGGTGTCATCTTCCCACTCACATTCTCAATATTTCCTTCCCCTTCTTTCCTTTCTCTTCCTTCTCCTAAAAGACGCAAAAGAAGAAAGTTTTAGATTTTTTTTTGTTGTTTTTATTTTTCTCTTAATAAAAGTTCAATCTTCTTATTTAGCCTTCCATTCCATTCTTAATTTGGTTGGATAAAAGCAATTATATATATATATATGGACAGATCATTCAAATGATTTATTTAGCAGATTCCTTGATTCCAACCTTTTCATATTGGTGCGTTTATTGATCACTTTAATCTGTTGAATTTTTTTCTTTGTTAATTTTCGTTAATATTCAGAATTCTGCTGATCAAGCTTGGGGTTTTCTTTAATTTATCTGGTTTTTGTTTATTATTTTATTGCTGTTGTTTTATGAATTGGTAAGCTTTGCTTCTAGTTGATGCTGTTGAATGTGTGCCGTGAAAGCAACCAACTTTTTCAGTGGTGTCAAGGAATCAAATTCAGGCCTTTAAGGGCCGCTTTTCTGTTTGTCATTTGTTAGTTTGGTAATCTTTTGGTTGAAAACAAATTCTGGGTTTTTGGTTTTCAAGCTTGTTTTGCCTTGGGATCCATGGTTGATTGGATTTTGTCTTGTTTTTGAGGTATTTTAGTTCCTGTTTTGCTCTCATTCCGGTTTTAAAATTGGTTTCATTTCTATTGATTCTTATATGTTGATCGAAGAAGCTGTTTAAGGATCATTGCATTTGTCTTATTATCTCATAGTATTCATCGCATCGGCTTCTTTTATCTTTTAATGGAATGGTGTTGTTATAAAGTAGTAGAATTTTAAGGTTCTTGCTGGACACAATTTAGAATTTGATGGAGTTCAAATTGGTCAAATATCATGTTGAATGCATTTGAGCTAAATTATGATTGTTTTGATTCCTTTTTCCTTCTTTGGAAATTCTTATCAGGCTATCTTGGTGATTACCTTTATTAGCAACATGAATTCTATGTGCTTTGTCTCTTGCTGGTATGGAGGTCAGAAGATCTGTGCTACTCATTGTTGGTGGATAGTTAGTTTGTGTTCTGCTTTCTCATTGGAGGCTCGTAAGCCGATTGCAGCTGAAATGTGGATGCCTTTAGTAGATACATAGTATACTACCGGCTTAGTAGGAATTAGTTTCTCTTTGGAACCATTTCATTGATCTTCGGTTACATTGTTAGGATTAGGAAACTTGAATTCCATTCTCTGTTATTCTAGATGAATATATACGAGTAGAACTGGTTAGAAATACTTATTTGCATAAAGTAGTAAGAAAGAGCAAACACTAGTGAGTTAGGAAGAGAAGGGAGAACATATTTGGCTTCTTTTGGATAACTGGTAATACCATTCTCTGCCATTTTAGCACAATGGGGTTGCCACAAGTCTCCTCAGATGATAGCGCTGAGGAAGGTGAAGCAGCATCCATGGGTGCATTTTTGCAAAGCCCTCCACGGTTTGCAGGGGTCAGCACCTGTGATTTAGATGGAATGCAGAGAGGAGGTTTGAGCCAGACTATGGGGGATTCGTTGTGTTCTTCGCTTGGGGATTTTCAAAGGAAAACTTCATTGGAGCTTTCAAAGTATTCAGATGATTCTTTCAAATTTGGTGGAAAAATGAATGCTTCGTCTAATGTTCATGGGCTAAAGATCGGCTCTGCCAATGCAGTTGGATCCTTTGCCACTGCTCGAAGTGGACAGAAAGTCCAAAACCCTGTTTCTAGGATTGTGGGTTTTGAATCTCAGGGAACAAGTAAGGTGGTTGAGGGAGTTTCTAGTGATCATGTTCAATCTTCTCCTATTGGTGTTAGAGCAAATGAAACAGAGGCCAGTGGATCATTAGTCAGGAAAAGGTTACTGTCACCATTAAATAACATGCATTTTAGGGACCCATTTAACGGTGACCCTCTGGATATTAGCTGCCGAGGCACGCAGATAAACTCCTCTTCATTGGCTGATAAGCATAAGCTTTCTGCCCCACAAGACAATAAGAAGGCAAATGTTGGCAGCAAAGCGAACTTCACAGCATCAGCTTGGTCCTTATCTAGCTGCTTGGAACATGGAAATGTATCATTTGATAAAGCTGGAACTGCCTCTATACTAATAACAGATGGTCCTTTGCTGGAAAACAAGGAACCACACCTTTCTCAAAAATTTTTGTATTCACCTAAGTTTGATCGGTTCCATGAATCAAGTAAGGTGAGGTCCCAAAGTGGAGTGATATCTATATCCCCTCAATTGGCGACCTCTCCTCCCGTTTCTTTATCACCACTTGGTCCGAAGTTTAGTGAAAGGATAACAGCTGGAGGTTGCAGGAGTCTTAAAAAGGATCTAGATTATTGTTCTTCGAACGTAAAGAATATAGAACAATCAGTTGAAAGGTTTGACACTGACAATATATTTTCTCATGAAGAAGAGGAGTTTGAGATAACAAGCCGATCATTTGAAGATATTGATTTTTTGCACAAAGAGTTCCGCCCTTCTTCTTTGGAAACTGAAGTTAGGTTAAGCTGGCCTCTTTGTCAAGAATCAGCACCAACATCTCCACGTCTGAGATTCGTTAAAGGTTTGAGTGGACTCCCTATTAGGAGGTCTTTGGTTGGTTCGTTTGAGGAGTCCTTAATATCTGGAAGGTTCTTTTCTGGAAAGCTCAGTCAGGTTAGTTTAGTTGTAAAGTAAAGTTGAACTACCTTGTTATTTGTTATTTTGTCGTGGAAATTGTTCCTTCCCAGATAACTGCATTACTCATTTGCTTACCATTTGTCTTCTATGCATAGAGGATCGATGGGTTTCTAGCTGTTCTAAGCATAACTGGAGGGACCTTCTCACCACAGTCACAGAAACTTCCATTTTCAGTAACCAGTGTGGATGGAGATTGCTTTTTACTCTATTACGCATCCATAGAACTTTCAAGGAATTCATTGTCAAATAAGTGCCGAGACCAGAAGCTGAAGAGAGGCCTTAGCAATGATGAATCACAACCTGTGAGAAGTCGGTTGCGAATTCCTATGAAAGGGCGCATACAACTGGTATATGTTTCTCCAAAATCTGCTTGGGTACTTCTAAGTTTCTTAATGTTAGCAAATAAGCTCTGCTCCAAGTCCAAAGCGTGATATGTTCTTTCAAAAACTCAATCATGAGTTCTTTCAAAAATTCAATCATGACCATTCTAATTAACGATATGGCCTGCCACTAATTGGCAGTCTCTGTTTGAACTTTTGTAGCATTATGTGTCAGGCATTTATTTCACTCTAGTTGTGATTTGCATGGAACCTCATTCAGAGGTTTATACGACACCCTTCAATGGATTTGGCAATTATAGTAGCTTATTTGTTTTAGGAATTTTTTTAATGCATTTAACCATAGACTTCATATTGTATATTCCAATCCTGTCTGTAGTCTATGTCAGAAATAGGTTTCATTTCCTCTTGGTGGGTTTATATGCAGGTTCTTAGCAATCCAGAGAAAACACCTCTTCACACTTTCCTTTGTAACTATGATTTGAGTGATATGCCTGCTGGTACCAAGGTAAGAAGAACTCTGATTCGAAGGAAAATATCAATGTCTTAGTACAGTGCCGTGTTGCATTATTCTTATAATCATTATCTGTTTACATTTTTATTTGATTATTATTATCATTTTTTGAAATATAAGCTCTAACCCCTGGTTCTTCAAATCAAAATAGACATTCATGCGCCAGAAGGTTACCCTAGCATCTTCTGTTCCAAATTCTACTGAGCTGAAACGAGGGCCGTTAAATTTTGACACCAAAGCCCAAGACCAGGTGAAACCAACCTCACAGAAAAAGTCTCCATTATGCGATAACAGAGATAGAAGGGACAGTAGTGAAGTTAAAGGCAGTGAAGGCTCCGATTTACCTGAATCAATACAAATGACTGGCTGCAATAATGAGGAATGCAAGGACTACACCTGCTTTGATTCATGTCATGACAATAACCAGAAACTTTCCAATGGTCGTGGTTGCGCGAAGATCAATGAAAACAATAATGGTGCTGGTTCTCTACGTTATGCTCTTCATCTCCGATTTATATGCCCTTCCCCTAAGAAAGGTTCAAAGTCATTTCAAAGATGTAAATCTGATCCGGGGTCAGTGCCACAAAAGAGTGGCTCCGACAAGGATGGAGATCGGAGATTCTATTTATACAATGACTTGCGAGTTGTCTTCCCGCAACGCCATTCAGATGCTGATGAGGGCAAGGTATGCCATTTACCTTCATCTTCTTTAAT
This sequence comes from Corchorus capsularis, assembly GCA_001974805.1. Lineage (NCBI taxonomy): Eukaryota > Viridiplantae > Streptophyta > Magnoliopsida > Malvales > Malvaceae > Corchorus > Corchorus capsularis. The sequence continues at coordinate 10,849 of AWWV01009596.1, read as the reverse complement.
GAACATATATGTACCAACATTTGAATGCCGGTCTAGGTTTTACAGCTTAACATCAGTCTAATATGGTTGTTTTTGTGTTATGTGGCAGTTGAACGTGGAATACCATTATCCAGAAGATCCAAGATACTTTGACATCTGCAACTGAAACATCTAATTTACATTACAAAAGCATGTTTTCCTTTCCTGATGTTGTACATAGTTATCACATGTTTTCTCATTTCTGTCATCTCAACTCGAAATGGCACTAACCCTGATCGACCTGTATATAATAATACCCTTTTATTGAAATAAAATATGACTTCTTAGCTTTGTTGTGAATAGTTATAAATTAAATGGATCAATCTGGCTTCTTCCAGCTTAAGCAAATTAAGGCATAAGTTCCTCATTTCCAGTATAAAAAGGTCACTATGCGTCCCATATTTTCTCACAACACATCCAACTTTTATCTTACCTTAGGTGTGTTGTCATGCTCTCAATATATTCATTTTCTTCTCTGTTTAGTTTTCTCTGTTCTCTCTTTTGTTGTCCTTGTTACTTTCTATCCTGTTTATTTTTTAAATTTATTAATGTTAATTTATTAAATCTGAATGTGAATTTATTTCGGTCTTTACAACCGTTTATCTCCTAAAGGTTGTTTCGCTCATTCTTCACCGCAGCAAGCTTTGGAAGGTATACCTTGCTTGTTCGTTATACTTTGTTAGTCGTCTTTTTGTTAGTCGTCTTTTTTTACTTGGCAGTTTTAATCTAATACAAGGATAATTTCTGTGCTGATTAGTTAGCGACTACATGTGATCTCATCTGGATGATGATTTTGAGCTGCTTACGAATCCACCTAATGAGATGAGACACTTGCTCGATGGTGATGCGAGGGGTGTTTTCCTTCGTGGTTTTACACATAGCTAGTTTTTTATTATCTTACTTGTTTTCAAAAAAAAAAAAACCTAACATAAAATAGTGCAGTTTATATTGGAATTAATATAAACAATATAGTAGTGGTTTATTTTCTCTCTTTTTTTGACTTGGAAATTTTCTTTGAATTTGTGTTGATTTTTAAACTCATATATATTTATACATATTTATTTTTGAGATCAAATAATCATTTTCATTAATCAATAATCAGAGATTATAAACGTCGGGAGGAATAGTCCCGCACTACACGATTATCCAGCTCAATCTTAGCTAGAGAATGTGCTAATACATTGGCTTCCCTATTTACAAATTGAAATGTACATAAATCATCTAGAATATATATTTATGTTTATAATATATATTTTTGTAATATTTATCATATAGCCTCATTTATCCTTCAATGCGGCAAGCTTTGGTAAATATATATTTTCCATGCGATGTTGAATGCTAAGTAAATATATATTTTCTTTTGTGAAATGCTAAGTAAATATATTTGTAACTTAATTTCCCAATACAGAAGCCCAAGTTCAAACAAGGCTTGGCTTCTAAAGCCCAAGTTGTTGGGATTCATTGGATGAGTAAATCGAAGAGAATTTAAATAAAAAAAAAAAGAAAAAAAAAAAAAGAAAGAAAGAATGGAACTGCCCTGCACCAAGCAACAATCCAACTAAGGGAAGAACTCCACTTCATGATGATGCCATTCCAATTGTACTCTGTTTTTTGCACCATCTAAGCTTTTGTTAAATTGTCTTTACTTGTTTAGTTCTCAAAGACTCCAATGGGTTTTAGTCATTTGCTATAAAGAGGAAAAGTGAGTTAACCATTGATGGAGTTTAAAAAGAAAAAAAGTGTACTCTTTACTTAAAAACTACTAGTAGAGTTACCAGTTACCACTCAAGATTGAAGAGATGTCACTTGAAAACACAGTACAAAATGTGGCAGCATCAAATTGACAAAAGTAACTCAAAGAAAAGAAATGGGTTGGAGATTACTATGCTTTTTCAAAACTAGAAGCTAACCTAAAACAACCCTTTAAAGGGAAACTGCCCCATCACCCCCATTAACCCTAAGCTATGAACTGCAACTTACCAATCTGTCAAATGCTCATCTCTTTGGCCTAGCCATAGCCCATAGCCAAACCCATATTTATGTAACTATGTTCACTTCACTTCTTTCGGTTTCTCAGATTAAAATTGAATTAAATCAAACTGTCAATCAATCTTTTTAACATTTCACACATATATATCAGTTTTTTTCACCCACTCAAGGCCAAAAACAGATTACCCTTTAGTTAAATATTCCCGTTCCATGCATTGAACAGGGGAATCTCTCTCTCTCTCTCTCTGTAAATTTCTCTGTTTTATGATTGGGCGATTGAGTCTCCACCAATAGTAGCCTCCAAACGTGTCCCTAAACTTGCGCCCTTTCAGGGGCTCCTCTCTGCTGAGCTGTTGGCTGTTCGACAGAATGAAACTAACAAGAGAGAGAGAGAGAGGGTGTGGGATTGGGAGGGAGTGGCAGTGGAGAGGTTTTTTGGGGCAGTCACTGACACAAAGAACAGAGAGAAAATAAAAGTTGTTTTTGCATTTGTTTTTATTCTCATTTCTTCCTATTCTGCCCTTATTGTTGTTTTCTCTCTCATTTCAAGCTTGAATTGAATAAAATGGGTAACAGGGCATTAGTAAAACCATAGTTGTGAAGTTGTTTTATTGATTGGACAATGGATTTGAGGCCTTTGGGTTGTGGATGGAAATTTGGGAATCAATCTGTGCACGTGGCATATCTTGCAATGAGAGATGAGGTCACTTTCTTCTTTGCATGGGGGAATCATATTTATAGTACCATACCTCAGCAAGGCAATTAGGAATGATATATGGGCAGTTTCAACATTGTACTATATATATTGTTCACTTTTTTTTTTGGTGAAAATATATTGTTCACTTTACTAATTGATTGAAAACTTCTACTATATTCTAATAAGCTACTAGGGAAAGAAGAAATACCCAATTTTTCTTCTTAAAATGAAACAAATTTGCAATCCAATAATCTATGGAATGATATATGGTCAATATGACATGGGAATATTGTTGTAAAAATTAATGCTTGATATAAATGTTTTGAGGGCATGAAAATGTCTACTAGATTCTATAGTATATAAAATATATATTGTTCACTTGATTTGATTGAAAACTTTTATATTCTACTAGCTAGCTAGTGGTAAAAATAGAAATACCCAATTTCTTAATAGGAAACAACTTTGCAACCCAATAATATATTTGGAATAATATATGGTTAATATGATTAGGAAATGGTTTCTATTGTTTAATGGGGTCTTAAAACAATCTCTCTCTCTCTCTTTGTGCTCAAATGACTTTAGTTGACATCATTAACTAGAAAGAGTTAGGCTTCAATAGCCATTTTTATACACCAAAGCACTGCAGAAATCAGTAACTATCTGCCCAATCAATCACAATTTTGAGAAAAGCAAAATTTATAACTAATAGTGGTAAAAGGTTATATCTTATCAACAAAATGTCTCATGCACATCACATCCCCTCCATTAAGCTAACAAAATCTTTTTACTTTTTTCTTCTTTTCTCTATAATTTCACAAGGTAGCTGGATCAAACTAAAAGTACTTTAATCTTGAAGGGTTTTAACTTTTAACACAGAACCAAACTCAAATTTGATCAAATTCCATCTAAAAGTACAAAATTTTGATACAATTTTTATTGATTTATATTGAATTGGATGGATGTGTAATGTGTTGCTCCATGCACCAGAACAAAAAGCTGGAAGATTTTTCTAACACAGGGGTAAATCTGTCTTTTGACGCACTACCAATCATCACAATATATTCCTGATGACAGTCCTTTTTTTCCGATGAATAGAGACAAAAAAACCTTAAACCCCATATAAACCTCCCTTCCTTCACACCTCTCTCTCTTCCATCCAGCTCTCCATATCTCAATCCCATTCCTCATTTTCTCTCTGTTTTTTCATCTTCTTCCATATTCTGTTTTTTTTTTGAAAACCCATTTCTGGGTTTCTGCAAAACTTCCATGGCAGACCCTTCAATGTACAACTTCTTCAACCACGGCCACCACCACCACCAGGCTTCTTCTGCTTCTCCATCATCGGCTTCATCAAAACCCATCCCCATGAATATCAAGAAAAACTCATCATCTGCTCCAACAAGGCTTTTCCAATGCCTTTACTGTCCAAGGAAGTTCTATACTTCCCAAGCTCTGGGTGGTCACCAAAATGCTCACAAGCGTGAGCGAGCCGCTGCTCGAAGAAACAATCTCCCCGCCATTGATCATCATCATCAGCCGCCGGCGACCCACCATCACCAATACAACATGATCCACGGCCACCAACAACCCAGTTACCCTTTTCCGGCCAGTTTCCGGCCTCCTCATCATGAGCCTGCAGCTATGGTTATGGATCACCAGTACAACTCTGGTGCACCATATTGGGTCGAGCCCAGCTTCCATTCCCAAATTCCCTCTTCTTCTGCGCCTGGGTTTGTTCCTTACCATCATCATCAGGGTTTCATTCATGGGTTTCCTTCTCCTCAGACTGATCAGACCTTCTCGCCTAATTCCACTGATCTTAATGACGATGATTCTGAAAATCTCGATCTTACTCTCCGTTTATGAATAGCTACCAGTTTAGTTTTATTTACTTAACTTCCAACAACTTCAACGTTTTTCATTCGAGAAGTTTAGACTTGAGAGTACTGAAGGTTATTTAATTACTTTACTTGTTAGGGTTCGAAGGGTTCTGAGAAAGAAGAAGAAGAAAAGTTTAATCTCTGCTGGGGGATTGATTGCTTCATATATCTATATAGTTTAAAGTTTGTTTAGAAATATGGTACGTACTTTTTTTTCATGGAGATTCAATCAATGTTTTCTCTTGAGTTAAAAGTTGTGATTTTGATGTTTTTAGTCCCTTCTGAGTGATAGTAATTAACTTTGATGCATGATGATCCTGGTGTTCACATATATATAATGCAGCATGCTGATGTTCGCTTTGTTCTTCTCTTAGATCTTTTGATCTGTTCTTTTTTTTTTTTTATATATATGTGAAAATGGTTATAATCTGAGATTTGGAGTATATATATATATATCTTTCATGTTTGTAAATATTTATCTTCTTAATTTAGGGTTCATCAAGAGTTATATATAGAATCCAAAAGATCCAATTTTTGAACTTACATATTTCATCAATCTTCAATACATCAGTGTACTATAAGTGATCACCATAATGGACGGTTGTGATCGAATATCAAATAGATTTGATGGGTTTTTCTTAATTAGTATCTTTTTTCCCATTTTTGATAAAAAAAAGGGTATAAATTGGTATTAATTTGCATTTTATAATTTATAATTAATGTGAGTGATTTAACAAGAATAAGGACTTTCACAATTAGCTTATGTATGATGAGTTCGGTTGGGTCCATCATCCATTGCAATATGAAGTCTCTGAGTTGAGCATCGTATATATAGCTATAAGTGTACTTCAAGAGAAGTGATGAAGTTAGCATTCTGAATTTGTGATTCACTTTTTCTTTTTCTTTTTTAAGAAAAAAGAATTTCTAATTAATTACTGAAAATGTCGAAAAGGGCATAAAAAAAAAGAAATTAAGAAAGAACGAGGAAGTTTCTAGAAGAACATAATGCAATTCGTCACCTAAATTTGTCTCCCTTAATGTTTGTAAATATTCATCTGCTTAATTTAGGGTTCATCAAGAGTTATAGAATCCAAGATCCAATTTTGAACTTGCATATTTCATCAATCTTCAATATACCAGTGTACTATATATAAGTCACCATAACGGACGGTTGTGATCAAATGTCATGAAATAGATGATGAGTATGATATATCATATATATTTTGGTTTTTCTTATCTTCTTTTTCCCATAATTAATACCAATTCATGTGTATACCCATTTCAATTTATCAAAAAATGGGAAAAAGAAGATAAGAAAAACCAAAATATATATTAATTCGGCAAGGTCCTCATTGAGCGCCACATGACATCTGGTTTTTTTGACAAGTGTCAATAGTTAATTTTCTAATATTTTGTTTATTATATTTGTATTCATTTAGTTTGGAAAAATTAAAAAACATTCATCCCCTTTCCTATATAAAATAAATTATCTAATAATTATAAATTATAAATTAATTATAAATTTGTTATGAAAATACATGTATGTTGTGGATGTCCATGAATCTAATTAAAGCAAGGATAAGATTGATTACTTGGTTCATTCATACACATATACCTATGTACTAAGTTCATCCTCTTATATTTATGGTGATGTATCTGTGCCTATAAATATGTCACTTTGTTATGAAATAAGATGAATAAGAACAATTTCTCCCCTTATTCGTATTTTCTTCTTCTCCATATTCTATTATCTCTCTATTCTCTTATCTTTTCCATACTTCAATTCTCTACTCTCAGCTTGTTTTTGTTTTGTTATCATTTCACAACAAAATTTCATTTCTTAACTGAATTTTCTTAAAAGAATTTATAAAATAAAACAGTCTCACGCGAAACGTGGCCGGGAAGTTCTAGTTGGTATTAATTTGGTATTTTAATATGTATAATAATGTGAGTGATTTAACAATAAGTAGTTTCACAAGCTTATGTATGATGGAGTTGGGTCCATCCATTGCAATATAAAGTCTATGAGTAAGTGACTAATTAAGTGAGTACAGCTAAAGTGTATACTGTGCACTTCAAGAGAGGTGATGAAATTAGCATTCTGAATTTGTGATTCACTCTTTTTTTTATATAAAAAAAAATCCCTTTATTACTGAAAATGTCGGGGGGGGGGGGGGGGGAACCAACCGAATCAACAAAGACGTATAGAAAGAGAAATTAACAAAGACGTAAATAAAGAGAAACAACAAAACCCAAATTATTTTATAAACCAACTCAAATCTTCGGTTGAAAAAACTGAATCAACCACCTGCCTAGTAGTTCATGGGCCGGGCCGGTTCGTGTCGGGCCTAGATTTGATATGTAAACAAGAGAGATGCTCGCCAAGCCCCGGTTATTAAGGCCTATGTTTTTTTACAAGTTCCTCTCATAGATTTTTGGGAAAATTCTCCTTAGATGTATTGGATTTTAAAAAAATAACAGTTGGTGGTATGGTAAAAATTAATCAATACTTGGTGTAATGATTTTTTTTAGGTGTAATGGTAGTATCTATACTAATTATAATGCGAAGTCTTGAGTTTGTGTCACGAGTTGATTCGAATACAAACTCAGTTTTTAAAAGATTAAAAACTACTCATTTGAAAATAAACCACCAAATATATATATATATATAATAATTAATTTTTATTTATATCATTTTAAAAAAAAACTACCAATTTAAATGTGCCAAAGAAGAAAACTACTATAAAATAGTACCTTTTTATTTCTACACTCACAAAGTGAATGCCATGGATCTAGTCATTATTAAGTACTAGTAACTAGACACACGCGAATGCGTATGGAAATCCAAAAAATTAATTAATTAAGAACTTGATTATAAATGAAATGTTATGAATAATTATTAAAAGAATGTTAAATTTTACATTTAATATATTAAGAATGTTTAATGACTTGTTTACAAATAAAATTTGACATTTAAGTTATTAAAAATTGAAATGATAGTAGTAATGTGTAAGTTTGTTTAAAGAAATAGGAAAAAAAATTAAAAAAAAAAGAGCGAGATCAATTTGATATCCAAATGGCAGCAATTTCATCTCAAAGTAGTAGATGAATCTAAATTCATATATAATATAATTATTACTAGAAACTGAAAATAAACTAAAATCTTCATTTGATGACCATTTATTTACTCTTAGTAAACTCGTTGAATCTGTGTTTCCTTTTCCTTTGTATATTCACTCCTCAAAACCGAACCAATCTAAAAAAGGAAGAGGATTTGATGAACTCCAATAAACCAATGCACAAATACAAAGGAAAAAAAAAAGGAAACTACCTCTATGTTTTCTTCGAATCTACACTTCTTCTCCTTCACGTATTTCACTCCTCAAAACCCGAGTCGAATCCAAGAAAAGAAAGGAAAACTAACATCTCCCCTTTGTTTTTTTTCCTCCTCTTCCAACGTGTTTTTTTTTTTTTCAACCATTAGCCCGACAGAAGAAAAAAATGAAGAAAAAGATGAAGAAATTAAGGTTCATAGAAGTTGGTTTTTGAAGGTTTTTTTTTTTAAAAAAAAGATAATTATAAGTAGTTTTAAGTAGTATATATTAGTGGATAAGTGGATAACATGAAGAAATTTATTGGGTAACCAACTTAATATGTAGCAGTTTTTTATTTAAATGTGATGATTTTTAAATATTTGATTTGTGAGTCACTGAGTTTGTGTCCAAGTTGACTCGTGACACAAACTCAGGACTTCACATTATAATTAGTATAGATAATGAAAAATCAAATGAAATATCAAAAATACCCTTATGCCTAAAAGGTAGCATTTCCTAATTTTGTTTTATCTCGTTTTCCTTACTTTTTTTTTTCTCATTCTCCACTGTTGAGGTTAAGCAAAAAGTACACCGCCATTAAAAATACCTTTTATTATTTTATCATATCTCATGATAAAAGTTGGTCATGTACCTCAAGCTCATATACATATAAATAATATAAATAGAACTAAAATATGCCTTAAAAAACCCAGCAACTAAGGATCTGTAGCAGTAGCATCCCAGATCTGAAACATAAACTTTACCTTCATAAAGACATGAACAATTGAATTGTAAGTTAGGGAAAAAAAAACACTTGTAACCTGTCATTTTTGAAAAAAAAAAGTCGCTTAATTGACAAATCATCATATTAAAAAGACTGATTCCACCCCGCATAACAAATTTTGCATCAAAATATCCATTAACTGAACATTGGGCTATAAAATCTTTAAATGTTGATTAAAGAACAAAAAAGAAAAATTCTAAAATAGAAGCAAACACAAAAGCTACAAGTGTACAGATGTAAGAAAATTCCAAATAATAAGCATGTAGGTATACCTCTTCAACATCAGTCGTCCAGCAAATCTGTCTCAGCAAAGGTCATTTAAATTGTGGAGGGAAATTCTTATTTCATTCCCTTATTTTTGACATTATTAATAAATCATTCATTACACTTAAAGAGGATAAGTATCATCATTATACCAAATGTTGATTAATTTTCACCATACCACCAACTATTGATTCTTTTGAAATCCAATACATCTAAGAGGAATTCTCCTAGATTTTTTGGCCACAAGTTCCTCTCATAGATTTAAGGTGTGTTTAGTTAGCCAGTCCACCGCCATTTGGGCCCAAAACGGCGGTGGACTGATCAGTTGATGCTTTATGTGTAAAATTTATCAGTGCCGTTTGGCCTACGTGGCCCCTTTGCCCTCCAATTGAATCGGCACTTTTCCGCTGGAGCAAATTGCTCCTGCGGACCGATTCACTGCCATGTCCTTTGCTTTTCCTTTTTTTTTTTCTTTTTTTTTCTATTGGCTTTTTTTCTTTTTGTTGTCTTTTTGTTGTGATACTTTTTTGTGCTATACCCCTTTCATTTGCTTTTTATATATGTGTATATATATTAGTGTGATCCCTTTTTTTTCTTTATTTTTCTCCTCTCTTTTTTTTGGATTTTTATAATGGAGCTTTTTTTTGAAAAATATTAAACAATTTTCAATACTTTTATAATTTGAGTACTTAAATTTAATTATCATATAAATATAAAATATTTATTAGTATATAAAAATTCAATATTTTGGTGAATTATTAATTAAGAATTAAAATGTTCAATAAAATTAAAATATACATCAATGTTATTTTTTAATATAATTAAAAATACTAATACCCTTAATGGTCATTTTACATTCTAATCTCACCTCACCGTTGTTTTCACTTAACACCCTCGTTTCTATCGCTGATTATAATCTCATTTGTACAGTAACTAATCTGATTTGTACAGTGTTTAATCTCATAATCTCAGTTTAAACGGAGCCAATCGCACCACTCTATTAAACGCAGCCTTTTAGACAATTAAAATGTACAAAAGGTTTGGAAAATTAAAAAGGAACAACAAGGGGGGAGTAAAGGCATTGATTAAGCCAGTAACAAAAATAAGAGTTACAAAGAAAAGGAATAACGGAGGAGAATATATATATATATATATATATATATTAAAAAAAAAGTAATATCAATTACAACTGAAAATCTTGTAAAAGAAAAAGAAAATTACAGCCCAAACTGATCGGATAAATGTCGTCTTTAACTTGTTATTTGTTGAATGACTTCAATGATTTCAACGACCGTATTTCGATTTCCTTATTATGGGCAATCAATTCCGCCGTGTCTGTTCTTCGAGCACTGTACCGGAACTGGTACTGTTGGCGGTCTGAAACCTGGATTTAGAGTGAACTATACACTTAATTAATGTTAATGTATGCATAATAATAATTTTTTTGCTACTCATGAACATGATATTGAAATGGATTACACAATAGGAGGTAGTCCTCTCCTTTCCCATAATCTCATCCCGCCAATCCTAGGTTTCGAACCCGGAACCTCCCACAAGAAGTCCCAAGCTCTAGGGGTGATCATCGGGTCGGTTTTCGGGTCAGTCGGGTCGGTTTCAACCAAAACCGAAGTTATAATATATCAACCGACAACCGACCCGACTAAATGAGAAACCACCAAAATCGAAATCAATCGGTTTTTGGTCGGTTTCGGGTCGGTTTTCGGTTTGAATATATTATACACATATATATACATATATTACATATTAATAATATATATTATATATTAAAATAAAATTCTTACATGTATATATATTCTTATTTAATAAAATATTTTACATATTAAAATAAAAATGATTTTTAGATATAAATAATATATAATTAAAATTAAAAAATATATAATAT